>CM040244.1:180007289-180117194 GCA_022545495.1 Chrysanthemum lavandulifolium | reverse complement strand
TTTTTAGCATTTTAATTAGTTTTAAATAGTTTTAAATTAATAATAAATACATAATAAGTCTTAAAAATATATTCTCAGTTTTAAAATAAGTTTTATCATATTTTAGATTTTTCTAAGTTATAATTTCATTTTCTAGGTTAATTTTGTATTTTCTTGTATTTTAGTGCAATTTAAATACTTAATAAATAGTTTTTAATTAATAATAATTAAATAAATAGTTGTAAAAATAATTTTCTTTTTCTAATAATTTTCTTTTATTATTAGGATTGTAAAAATGTATTTTTCATATTTTTAGGATCTTTATTTCTTAGAACTCACGTTTTATTCTGTACGTTTACGTAATTTTTATTTAAACGTAAGTTTTAAGTTTTAGGTTTTAAACGTTCATCGCCTTTAAAAATAGTGATAGCGTTTATTTAATAGATTTTAACTTTTTAATCTTTTTAATTTGCATTTAAGTCGCTTTAATTTGTAGATTTTCTCTTTAGGTATAATTTTCCATCGAAAACCCTACTGATTGCTATCCTTAGTGATCATTCTACCATCGATCAAGTGTTTTACACCAATTCATCCTCCGTGGACTTAACGACCGAGAATTCCTATATTCCTCGATCTTAATTGCATTTGTGTTTAAATTGTTTTAAGTCTATTTGACTTGACTTGTTTAGCACCAATAAAATTTTAGCGCCATTCTGGTAAAGAGATAATGGTAGTAGTATTTCCTCCGATCTAAATAATGGCGTAGTATTTCCCTTTTACGTTCTTTGTTTCGCATAACCATGGGTACTTTGAATATTGAGGGCAATATTCATTTCTAAGTGTGGGGAATTCTCACGAATTTCATGTAATTATTCCACCCATTTCCCGTTTTTGGCCAAAATTTTTTGGAGTAAGTGTTTTCACTTACTCGGCAAATGGTGTCATCCGCCATGTCTAACCCACATAAGGATTGGCTAATCCAGAGCAAACGGCTCTTGGTAAAGATATCTCAAATCCGTTTATGGCTTGCAATTTGCCTAAAATTGTATGGTGTTCATTTCGCCATATCTTTAAACTAGTGAAAAGTTGGCTAGCCCGCAAGTTTATGGCTTGTGGTAAAGGCGATTGAAAATCCATAATTGGTAATCGGCTCACCAAAGATAATATTGATAATTTATCTAAGAGTTGGCTAGTCCGGAAAGTGCGGCACGGTAAAGACAAATCAAATCAGTTGACGACTTATGATTTGCTCAAAATCATTTGGTTATCATTGTACCAAAGTTCTTACT
This sequence comes from Chrysanthemum lavandulifolium, assembly GCA_022545495.1. Taxonomy (NCBI): domain Eukaryota; kingdom Viridiplantae; phylum Streptophyta; class Magnoliopsida; order Asterales; family Asteraceae; genus Chrysanthemum; species Chrysanthemum lavandulifolium. The sequence goes on along the minus strand of CM040244.1, from coordinate 180,115,926 downwards.
TGAACCGAAACAATTGGCTACTCCGAAGTAATGGCTTTTGGTAAAGAGATAAAATCCATTAACTTTTCATAAATCATTGCTAGGGACTAGCAATATCTTAGTGTGGGGGATTGATGAGTGTCTAAATACTCATCATTTTATCTTGTTAGAATGCCAAAACATCGAAAACACTCGAAACACATCAAAATGATAAAATATCACAAACAAGTGTTTTATATGTTTTAAATGCAAAACATCAAAATCGGTGAAAATGTATCAAGTTTGCATAATTGGCAGTTTTAGTCCCCCAAGTTACAAAAGTTGTCAAAATCAGTCCCTGGTAATTCAAAAACTTGCAAAATATCATTTTAGGTCCAAGAGATTCAAAAGTTGTCAAAATAAACCCTTCCAAGTTTAAAAATCACAAATTGACAACTTTGGTCCCTCAACTTTGCAAAAGTGTCAAAATTAGTCCCTAAGGTTTTAAAAAATAAGAAAATAATCAAAATAAACCTTATACTATTTATAAATGGCAATATTGGTCCTTCATGATAACTTTGGAGAAAATTACAAGTTTGGTCCTTATAATTTCTAAATTGACAGTTTTGGTCCCTGGATTTGTAAAAAAATGGAAATTATCAATATAGGTCCTTGTACTATTCTTACTTGGCAGGTTTTACCCTTGTGATAAAGTTTGGAGACATGTTCAAGATCAGCCCTTAACTTTAGCCAAATTGCAAATATGGTCCTTGTTGTTTAATTAAACCAAACCGGACCCTTTATTAATTCTAAGCCCAATCCAAGCCCAAACACTTGACCCGGCCCAGTTTTTAAAATCAAATAATACCGCCGGTACTGTTCATCGTCTCTCCCAAAGCTGTTTAGCCAAAACCAGTGGTTTTAACCACTGGTTTTCTCCTTTACACCTCACTAACACCACTTGAGTACCTTCCCCCTCCACCTCCACATCATTCCAAGCTCCAATTAATGCAGAAAACCAAACCTTTGAAAAAATGGCGCCAAATTCGACATTTGGCAAATCTGATTATTTGGATGAAATCGAGGGTCAAGATGTGGTGGGATATTTTCAGAGGTCGACAAGAGATAATTGAGGTCAATAAATATCAAGAAAGAAGCAACAGAGAAGGCAATCTAGTGTAATTTTCAATTTTTATGTCGTTTTAGTTAATTTTCTTTATCCAGTGTATTTTTAAGCTCTCAAGCACTTAATTAAGTATTCTCAGTGTATGTGGAAACTTTTTCAATAATCAATTTCAGTATTAAAGTTCTAATCTCAGTTTGTTAATTTTCAAATTTCAAAGAAATCTCAAAATGTTGAAATGTTGTTAGCAATGGTTAGTTTGGACTTAGAAGCTCATATAAGCTCCTCATAAAGCTTATCAAAGCTTTTAGATACTCTTAAAATCGGTTTATTAGCAAAATCAAAAATTCACAAAAATATCAAATAATTAGCTTAAAAATAAAAATCATGGTACAAGGTTCAAAAAGGCTGGAGCAGGGTTTATCTTGGATGGCCTTGGTATAGAGCTTCTTGGGAAGCTATAGGGTATGTTTGTGTGCCTTGGTTCTCAATTCTGAGCTGGATCCAGTTTGTAAGCTTTTTGGTCTAAATTGGCATTTTACTGTTTAAGTGAATCATAAGCTTAAATCTGTTTGTCTTTGTGTTACTTAATTCTGATCAAGTGTATTTAAGTTTTAAAACCAGTGGTTTGTTATTTTAAATCAGCAGTTATTAACAAACTCATTTTAACAGTTAATATTGCATACTTTGTAATTCTTAGTTTTATACTATTAATGTTGATGTTTTATACTTATATAGTCCCCTTATATGATAATCTAAGGTTTTTAATCAAGTACAAGTTCTTAATCTGACAAACTCTTTGAAAAAACTCAAAACTGTCATTTTAAAGGGTGTTTGGATTTGTGTAGTTATCTGTATAATAGGTTGTTGCAGACTTTGATTTTGCTTGTCTCATGTCATACTAGTTCTTAATAACTCAGTTCAAGCAAGAAAACCAGTGGTCATTAGTTTAAAAGTCAAAAACCCTTTTAATGTCATTTTATGCATTAACTGTTGGATTTTTAGGATCAGTTATCATGATTTTGTGTTAAAAAGTTGTTACCAAACATCAAACAAGTCTTAATATACCTTAATACATCAATATCAGTGTTTTAGATCAATCACAAGTTCATTAAAGTCAAACCTTCAATTTTTAGAAAAGTCAAATGTGCCCTGTGCACAGAATTTCTAACCATTTTCATCAGCTTCTAAAGAGCTTATTAGTTGACCATTATCTGTGATTTTTAGCTCTTTGGATAGTCAACCTGGTCCTTTTCAAGCTCCAAGTTTTAAAATTCCATTTTCAGCTTATTTACTAGGCCTGCTATTGCTTATCAGTTGGTCCCATATCACTCAGCATTCACTGAGTTTTACTCAGTGATTTGTCAGATTTTGAGAAAGCTTCTCACAAGCTCATAAGAGCTTTTCATTGTCTGAGTTTTGGTTTATACACTCTCAACCAGGTCTAATACAAGTTCTAGTAATTGCTTTTCAGTTTTAGCTTATTGTGTGTTCTGTGCAATAGTTTAAAGTAGTATACCAAAATCTGTTTTGCTTATTTAACTCAAACATCAAATCTGTGTTAAACTTGTAATCCAGAGATCATGGTTTGTTGTTTTTAGTTGGTATAGAGTTCTTTTAGCTTAATATAGCTTACGTGTAGGTTTGGTAGCTTTTGGTTGTTATTTGGCTTTTCAAGTGCTTAATAATAGCGATTACAACTATGATTGCTTATTTCTCCACACAAGCCTATGTTTTTCTATTTTTCCTAGATTCGGGATATTAAAATAGACTTTTCCTGAAATTTTCATAATTTTCCATAACTGTTTGCTATTTTTCTTAATTAAAAGCAGGTTTTAGGTATTTTAAATAGCTTTTAATACAAATAAATTATAAAAGTCCAAAAAATGATTTTTCAATTTCCTTAGGTTAAGATAAATATAAAAGTAATAAAAAGTATTTTTTCATAATTTTCTTAGTTTAAAAGTATTTTTAGCATTTTAATTAGTTTTAAATAGTTTTAAATTAATAATAAATACATAATAAGTCTTAAAATATATTCTCAGTTTTAAAATAAGTTTTATCATATTTTAGATTTTTCTAAGTTATAATTTCATTTTCTAGGTTAATTTTGTATTTTCTTGTATTTTAGTGCAATTTAAATACTTAATAAATAGTTTTTAATTAATAATAATTAAATAAATAGTTGTAAAAATAATTTTCTTTTCTAATAATTTTCTTTTATTATTAGGATTGTAAAATACCATTTTCATATTTGTAGGTCTTTATTTCTTAAAACTCACTTTTTATTTAGTACGTTACGTAGTTTTAATTTAAACATACGTTTTAGGAAATAAACGTTCATCGACTTTAAAAATAGTGATAGCGTTTATTTAATAGATTTTATCTTTTATTTCTTTTAATTTGCATTTAAGTCGCTTTAATTTGTAGATTTTCTCTTTAGGTATAATTTTCCATCAAAACCCTACCGATTGCTATCCTTAGTGATCATTCTACCATCCGATCAAGTGTTTTACACCAATTCATCCTCAAGTGGGACTTAACGACCGAGAATTCCCTATATTCCTCGATCTTAATTGCATTTGTGTTTAAAATTGTTTTAAGTCTGTTAGACTTGACCTGTTTAGCATGAGATCAATCACCGACGTTAAAACGCGGTTTTGATTTTGAGTCATGAATCTTCTTTGTCTTTTGTTTGTAGATCAAAGAGTTCTCGTATGCTTGATCACGGGTTCATTTAATTCATTCATTTGGACTTTCCGGTGATCACCAAATCTGAATATCAAAGTTGGCATGCTTCAGGCCCGGTATGCCTTGTGCTCAAGCTCAACCGGTAGATGACATGCCTTCCGTATACAAGCTTGTATGGAGTGCACCGATGGGTGTTTTATAAGTCGTCTGGAAGGCCAGTCGTCATCTAGCTTATCCGACCAAGAGGCACGGTTTTCGCCTCTGTCCTTTCCAAGATTCTTTTAATCCTCGGTTGGAAACTTCCACTTGCCCACTTGTTTGGGGTGGTACGCAGATGAGAGGCGGTGAGTTACACCATACTTACGCATGACTCTTTCAAACCGGTCATTGCAGAAATGCGGACCACGATCACCGATTATAGCTCGTGGAGTTCCAAACCTAGCAAAAGAGATTTTAAGAATTTCACAACAACTCGGGCATCGTTGGTAGGCAAAGCCTTAGCTTCAACCCATTTTGACAAATAGTCAGCGACCACGAGTATGTATTTGTTACCATGAGGCGGCGAAATGGCCCCATAAAGTCAATGCCCGGATGTCAAAAATCTCACACTTGAATGGCGTTTTGCGGCATTTCATTTCTTTGTGAGATATTCCGTGACGTTGACAAGCGTCGAGGTTTTTGACAAATTCATGGGCATCCTTGTAAATCGTGGGCCAATAGAATCCGGAATCAAACACCTTCTTGGGCGTGTAGTTGGGACTATGATGTCCCCGAGAGGGTCCGTAATGGCAAGCCTTGAGAATGTCAATGGCTTCTTGACCATACACACATCGCTTGATGACTTGATCCGCGAAATTTTGAACAAGTAGGGTCGTCCCGAGTAATGTTTCACAACTTTAAAGAATTTGTTTTTGTTGGGACGACATCCCTTTCACCACAAAGTTACCCGCATGGTAATTTGCAAAGTCAGCAAACCATGGGGTAGAAGAGTCTCCACGAAAAGAAACCACATTGATTGTTTCGAGAGGAAATGTTTCGTTAATTTCCTTTTTCTAAGTGTATGCATGCATAGTTTATTGGTAGCTACCCTTGTTTCGGTAGTTTTGAATGGTGGTAGAGGCTAGTTACTTAGGAGATATGACCAAATGACCCTAAGTGAGTAGACTGAGACGGGAAGGGTAAGCTATGACCAACTAACGACCCTTTCTACTTGTGCGATTTGACCAACAGATCACCTACCGTTTGGATGAACTTAAGAATTAGGGGGTGAGTGTTTAAGTTGCTAACGCCCGGGCACTCACTATTATAAGTCTAGCATGTAGTGGTACTTAATGACTCGGATTAGGGGACCGGGAACAAGCTGGACTTATGAGGGACACTGACTTCTCCGGTGGTGGCATCTTTCTTTGATAGGTTAGGGCGAATTGACCAAATGTTGTCTTCTCGACTTTGACCCCACACAAGTAATTGGAAGTAATTAGGCGTAGACATTTCTAGCTAGGATGAATAACTAGGTTAGCACTACTCTCCTCTATTGATTACACCTTTGCCTTTTATACGCTTTAATTAGTTAATTCCTTATCGAAATCATATTAAAATCGAGACAACTAGACTTAGTATTAATCCAACACACATAGGTCTTGGGACAACCTCGGTTTTACCGAATACTACACTACACACGACCGCACATCGCCCATTAGTGCATTAGGGTAGACCATAGGTATAACGAGACATTATAAATATTAAAAGCGGTCAATAAAACTGCATCAAATTTTTGGCGCCACGCTTGAGTTATAATAGGATTACTATTAAGTCTTTCATTTTCATTTTTTTACTTTTATGAATTTCTCACGATCACTATTCAAGTTTTCGGGTACCATGGAAGTTTTAACATTGATGACCTCACTCTTGAGAAATATTTGGCATTGACAAGAAGCGAGAACAAGGGTCGGGTCTTGTATGACGAGCAATTGAGTGATGTCCGTTTGAAATTAAAGACCAATTTATGAGGGAGCTTCGCTAACCCTTTTTCTCGAAACATGGGCGAGGATGCATATGAGCACGTTGAAAATGTCTTATACCTCAAAGCCTTTCAACATTCGGTGTGTCTCATGACGTTATGCTAAGGGTATTCCCCATGACTCTTCTTGAAATTTGCTGAATATGGATTGAAAGATTGCCTGAGGGCGATTAATACTGGGCTCTACTAAAGAAGCACTTCATTCAGAGGTATTGTCTTCCATCGAAGATTTCTAACCACTCTTGAAATCCATAATTTCAAGCAAGAAGGCGATGAAACTTTGTATCAAGCACAGGATAGATACAACGATCTACTTTACAAATGTCCTACACATGATCCGAACAACCGACAAAGGTCAACATCTTCTACAAAGGAATCAACGTAACTACAAGATGGATGTTGGACTATCAAGGACCAATCCCGAACATGACTCCTACTCTAGCAATTGAAGACATTCAAAAAATGGCTGATCACTCCCAAAAAGGGTTATTATACAAAGAAGTAACTAAAGTTTACGTGAAATTTGTCCTAAGTCACTAAAGTTTTAAAATTGTCATTCAGGTTACTAAACTTATGAAAGTTGTCATCCAGGTTACTGAACTTATAAAAGTTGTCATCAAGGTTACTGAACTTGTAAAGACATGACATTTATGTTACTTAACATATCAACAAAGTATACGTAAAAATCACTGAAATTACAGACGTGTTAGCTTTTTATAGTTTAGTAACCTGGATGACAACTTTAAAACTTTAGTGACTTAGGACAAATTATGCGCAAACTTTAGTGACTTTTTTGTATAATAACCCCTCCCAAAAATGGCACGATGGAGGACGGAAAAGAAACTAAGGCAGAAGTTTCGATGGAATTGCGGCCGTAACCAACAAGCTAGAGAATCTGGGTCGAGATATGCTAAAAATAAAAGAAACCGTTCATGCCATCCAAGTTGGCTGCGAAAGCTGTGGTGGAGGACATCTAACAAAGAATTGTCCTAATATTGACGAAGAAAATAAGATCGAAGAAGCTAAATATGGAGAGAATCGACCTTTCTACGGGGATAATCGTAATGGCTATCGTGGAGGACCCCCACCATATTATGAGCGTAGTGAAAGAAGAACTAACTTGGAGGAAATGATTAACAAGTACCTTGTGGCTTCAACCAAGAGGCAAAAGGAGCAAGAAGAATGGCTGAAAAATTTCCAAGATAATACAAACAAGAGCCTTTCTACCCATGACGTGTCACTAAAGAACTTGGAAACTATGATTCGGAAGCTTGGCGACGAGGTACAAAAAAGAAATGAGGCACAAAAGAACAAATCTACAATATGTAAAGGCGTATTTTCTGAAAATGACAAGTCCTCCGATGAGTCTAATACTCAAGGTGAAGGAGAGCTACGCCGTAATCAAACCTCAGAGTTACAACGTAACCAGGATGCAAGCAATGACAAGTTTACCAAAGTTGACAGCTCTGGAAGAATCATTGGTGTAAGGCTATTGCAATTGACGATGGAGAATGTTACAGGTTATGGGCCTCTTGTGACCCTCGGAAGACCTGCGATAGAGGGGTTGATAAGGAGAGGGTTAATGATGACAGATACATGTGGAATACACTTAACGATGAAGAAAGATTAGCCAAGTTCTCGATTAACGAAGTGGAAGGACCACCTATCAAGCATTCTGCAGACCCTTACTCATCATGGAAGATGAGTTCACACAACATGGCGACTTGCAACCCCTTTCGTGAGTATTGCAACGGAGGGGGCAATGTGAAGAACGAAGTTTGGATATGCCCACATGAATCGGGGAGGCATGACGTTGATTTTGGGGACCTTCCATTCAGAGATTGGTACTCAGTAAGGTTCGGTGACGCAATAATTAATTCAGTCTTGTTGAGAAATCTGGAGCTCAAATATGAAAGACAGATTCTTCGAGGAAATACCATTAAACCCCTCGACGATATTCCTTCTGGCAATAACAAAGACGAAGGGACTCAAATCATTGGTGTGACCAAATTAAAACCACTGACGGAAATGTTTGGGCTTCTTGCAACACTTTTGATTATGAATGTAACGAGGGAATCAACATTGAGAGAGCTTGGGAAGACGAGTTCCTATGGACTTCGAATAATGACTCGGAAAGAACAGAATTGCTTTGGCCAGATGATCTAGGATTCGACGATTGGGTCAGAATCAAATACGGAAAAATTGACGCGCTAACTAAGGAAAAAATCTGGAATGTGTGTATGAGTAAAGATCAACCTAACAACGAAGTTCAAAATGGAGAATCAGATGATGACACCAAGGACTCATCAAAGAAGGAACAAGAGTAATGCAAACAAATGCTCGTGGAAAATTCACTCAACGATAACCAACTTAAAGATACCGATTCCGATGACGATGATTTTGACTACCTCGAGCTACAAGGTGAAGATGAGTTCATTGACCCCGATGATGAAGTACACGAGAAAAGAAGATGCAAACTTCTTGGCATCCCGTTTAAGAGACTGCCACTGATTATAGCCGAAAAATATGAGTTCACTCGATATCATTTAGGACCGGAGGAAACATTTTGCAAAATTTGAAAGATCGAGACTAAAGAATACCTCCGCACTGCTACAAATGTCGCTTGGGTTAGGCATAACTTGATGAAGGACATGGAAGAGGTGGGCCAAGTCCAAAGGCCACCATAAAGCCCCAAGGCTCTGAGTCTAACTTAAAGACTCGTAAATAAAGAAAAGTGCTCTTTCGGGAGAATACCCGAATTATTTCATTCTTTTGTTTTATTTTCATTTACGTAGGGTTTTGTGTGCATAACCATTTTGCGGGAAACAAGGACCGATTCTTTGCTGCGCGGTATCTTGATCCGAATATAGTTCTGACGTAACTCATCTCGATGGTTACGCCGTAACCAACCCACTTATAGCAAATTTTAGATGCATTACCAATTACTGTAATACCATCTCGGTGGTTCGCCAGTAGCTACACTCTAACAACAGATGCGGGTTTTGCCTAGTTACGGTAACTCCTTCTAAGATTCTGACGTAACTATCCTCTGTTTTACTTCTTTCATTTTTAACACGCAATAACCTTGTATTAGTATTTTAAATGAACTTTGTGGTTGTGTTCCCTGTAAACCCTCATGAGACTTCACTCGTCCACTTGGGACATGATAACGCTACACGCGTCGTTCGGGGTCAAAGGAACTTCCTTTTCTTCGAGCAAGTTTTATAACACCCTAGGCAGTGAACCTAATCGTTGTAGTGTAGTAATTAGGGTAAGCCACGGGTATTGATATCGTTCTCTAGGGGAATAGGAATGCTAGTAGGAGTTACTACGCTAAGGTTAAGGTTGAGGAAGATTATTTTTTTATCTTTTTATATTTTATGAAAATGGAAAGGTACGAATCTCGGGTATTGGATTTGGGGGGTTGGTATTTCTACCGATTACTCTACTATTATCTAATTATCTAAACTAAGGTTGTGGGAGTCTATGTCTAATTAATGTATGCTCGTATGATAGTTTAAAGATGTGTTTACTTAGTTTGTATTACTCCTTAATTATCTCCTATTGATGGTTGAGTGTCACGTCTTATTCCTAGTTGCGTTGTGTGTCTAAAGTTGTAGGGTATGCGTTTCTCCCTAACTCTTCGAACTTACCAAAGGGTCTTGTCTACAAACCCACTATAGATTATAAACTCCTACTCTAAGGCGCTCTTTGGATGGTTTAGCCTACAATTACTCAGGTAATTATACTCTAAGGTTCACAAAGATGAATCAAGCATTAAGTACACAACGAATGACCTATCGCATTACTAGATCATTAGTCAACTAAGATAAGAAACAACCAATCAATATTCAATAATTAAGTTTCATACTTCCTAAGCAAACACACAAACAAATTAGCCGGACATGGAGAACATGCAAGCATACACACAAATAATCAAAGACATAATTGAATTAATGAAGTAAAGACTTATCTTGATGTAAGATAGGGTTTAAAACCCTAAAATCTTGTACAAGACACCTTAGGTTCGGTTTTAGGTTTTACTCCAAAGACTCTCCACACAAAGACGAAAAATTCGGATTCTATATATAAGATTACAATTGCGACGGCGTCACCTTATGTTTAGTGGCCGCCGTGTCGCCGCCTCGTTAGGGTTTCGTCTTGGCCACGTTAACCTTGCGGCGGCGTCATCTTAAGTCCGTGACGCCGTCCTCTTGACTTCGGCGTCGTTCGGATTGCATCTAGGCCGTGCGAGTAGCGACGGCCTACTCTTCCATAACCGGGCGTCGTCACTTGAAAATACGAGTTTGGGTTACGGATCGTCTCAATAATTTTGGGACGGCGTCGCCAATAGCTTTTGACGCCGCCGCCTTCTACTTTCAAAGAATGTGAGTGTCTCGATTTTGACTTTGGCCATTTCTTCATATATTCGCCTTTTCGTCCAAATAAGTGCCATTCCGAAGATTTTGCCTTCACGAGACCTAAAAGTGAAAAGGAGCGATATTAAGCAATAACGGATACAAAGTGATCAAATAAGGACTTAAACGACCCCTCAAAATGGTACCTTTTAAAACCTTATCAAATATCCCTACACTTGTTATTTGTTTGTCCTCAAGCAAATGTGCTTTAGCCAATTAATTTATAAGTTAGGGGTCATGAAGCATTAATTCAAAACGGTCCACAACACATATAAGCCCATAAAAGTCATAACAAGCACGGAAATACATACTAGCACCTCACATGGGGTGTTTGGATACTCACATCTCTCTCGGTGTATATATGAAATATAACAATATAGGAAATGGAAGATAAACACTCATTAACCGGTTCTAGTACATAGATTACCATAGGCTTGAGAATAGATTAAACCTCCATCGCTTTGGCGTAAGCACCTAGGAAAGACTATCAAAAGGTCTTTAAAGGGTTGTAACGTTAGGCTTACGGTAGGGAAATAAGGGTTTGGTGGGATAGGCTATTTAGTGGTGGTAAGTCAAAATCTCTATGTTAAATGCATATGAAGAATGGCGTTGCTAAGCCAAGACTCGACACTCTAAAACTCTAGGCAATGGAAATAATCAAACATAAATTTAAAAGATAGATGTAGGATGGTAGCCTGTATGTATTTTTTTTTTTTTTTTTTCACTCTATATTTTTTTTTTTTTTTTTTCTTTTCTATTTTTTTCGATTTTTTTTTTTTCCCATACACTTTTACTCTACCATCCTCTATGATAACATCAAAATACTAGGGATTTGGGCATATCCCTACACTTGAGTTTTATTACTCTAACACTAATTTGACCAATTGAAAAGATCAAAACACTTGGGGTACATTATTACGCAAACAAAGGGAATTTGAATTTAACGTTCCTTCCGTCATTTCATAAACTTTAACTTTTCCCATGAATCCCAATCATCCCAAAATCGATACAAAGGATATGACTCGACTTAGCAACTTATGCAAGCAACTAGATAATTGAACTAAGGGTTTAGGGTGATAACAAACAATTGCACTAAAAGTGAGTGCATAAGGGGTAGGCTAAGGCGATTTGGGTGTATATTTGGGGTGGGGTGTAGACAATGCTCTTCATTGATATTCGGAAAACCGAAATATCACGAGAACCGCGAAAAGGATAGGCTCGAGGGGTTAACTAGGGGTATCGTGTACTAAAAATGAGTACAACGCAAAGGGTATGGGGAATTACTCAACCGAAGTGGAAGAAGTAATTATATTACGGTATCAAACAAGGGTTATCCTAATGCCTCTTATCATTTAGTTATTCCTAACTACACAAGTGTAGCCTCACTGCGATCTCGGAATGCATCACAAAACAAGTTCTAGAATCTAATATACTACGGTTCACACTCTAAGCATTAAAGATGAATGCTTTAATTCCTACTAATCTAAGGCGATCCTCGTATTTTGGTGGAATTTGGGTGGTAAGGGTTTTGTGCTAGTCATGCAACTTCCTATCCATGAGACGCTTTTGTTAAGACTAATGGCCCACTCCTATATATCATGAAAAATTTTAAATTTGGTGCCAAAATTACCCTAACCGACATTTTCTCATGGTTTATTACACAAATACAATTGGACGAAGCAAATAATCAAGGATAAGCATAGTTTCAAAGTTCCGTTTATTTTCCTCCCTACACTTAAACCGAACATTGTCCCCAATGTTCCCCGAAATATCAAAATTATGATAAAAGAAGGTAATTAAAACAAAAGAAACTAATACTCCCGATTAGCTCGGTAGGATCCGTGTAAAGTGGTGGTTAAACTCTTTCCAAGAAGAATTATTGCGTGAAAAGCTCCTTCCAATCTTATGTAACTTCTTCTTGACAAACTAAACCTGCACACTTGAAGAAAACAAACGAAACCTTCGCGTAAAATCGGCGGTAATAATATATATAAGACTCGATTTAAACTAGGATATAATGCTTGTGGAATGGATGTTTCTGAATTTCTAAGAAAATTAAGACCGGAAAATTCCAAAATTTATAAGTAGCTCGAAAAGCGAAAAAGTAATCGATGTTTTACTCCTTCTGACGCCGTCAGTTGCAATCTGACGCCGTCGTTGCAATCTGACGCCGTCGTTATCCCGACAAAAAGCGGTCTCGATTTTACGAAAAAATTCGGAAAATTTACATCTTTAGAATGGAAAATTTACGCAAAACATCCATTATGACTCGATACAAGCATTTGACTCGAACAAACAAACATAAATATCTTTTAATTAATTGTTATTCTCATGTTTACGTTTCTTTTGAAAACGTGTAATCCTCCTACACTTATCCCTTGTGTAAAATACCTTTATATGCAATTAAGACGAGGTTAAAACAAAATAAAGCATTTTACAAATTTAAACATGAGGATAAACAATTAATAAAAGATATATGACACTAACAAGCAAACAATTAAGCATGGGTTGCCTCCCACGAAGCGCTTTTCTTTATTTAAGAGTCTTGTAGCTAGACTCGTAGTCGTGTTCCTACGTTTCCTCACCAATCCTCTCGTGCTCATACTTAAGCCATTCTAACGCTCTTTCATTCTTTTTGTAATCATCTCTAATTCAAGGCATTTTTGTAATACCGCTTAGTTTTCTCATATGGGTACCTAAGCCCACTCGCTTATCCCTTTCACTAAGCAATGGAATAGGGTCATTCTATTACAAACCTCGATGTCCTTATGTTTAAACCTAGGATGAGCGTGTGGCATTTGGTAGATGAAATCTTCAACTTCATCAGAGAGTGTAATTAGACCATCAATCATCCGTTCATTCAACCTAGTCAATTTCTTGAAAGGTTTTCCAAAAATTATTTGAGTGAGGTCCTTATCTATAAATTCTCCTAAGTCTTCTAAGACCATGAACTCTACCAAATAAGCAAAACTTCCGACAAACACGTGCAAATAAATGACTGCTTCAACAACATTGTTCCCTTGATAAGTTAACTCATTGACCTTGATTTTGTTGTATAGGTCCCTTGAGATTAAGTTTAAAGGTAAGAATGAATTCAAATAAGCATCGAACCCTTCTAGTCCTATTTTGCAAGGAATTGCATATTAAAGGGCCATCTTTCTCAATCCTATACCTAGGGTCAAAACATTGGGATGGGTCTTCCTTAATTTCATTAATGACCTCTCCGCTGTCAAGTGCCTCACCATAATCAAATTCCTCATCAGAATCGGAGTAATAGAAAGGACTTTGTTGTTGCCAATTTATCTCATTATGCTCTAGGTGATTACCAAAATGGTGAGTGGGTGAAGGGTTTTGTGGGATCGCGTTCTCAATCTCGGGATTGGGAACGGGTAGAGTGAAGAATCTTCGATGGAAGATACGGATCATGTTGAGTGATGGTTTTTTTTTTTTTTTTTTTTTTTTTTTTTTTACGAACGAGGGTCACGAAGAATGGGGATAGACTAAGAGAAATCTAAAATGAGAAAAAGTTTACTTGATAGGAATCAAGCAAAGAAACCTAAGCGAGGTGGACTACTAACTAGCTATTCTATTCCCGGCATGCGCCAAAACTTGATAACGCTACACGCGTCGTTAGGGTCAAAGGAACTTCCTTTTCTTGAGCAAGTTTTATAACACCCTATGCGTTGAACCTAATCGTTGTAGTGTAGTAATTAGGGTAAGCCACGGGTATTGATATCGTTCTCTGGGGAATAGGAATGCTAGTAGGGAGTTACTACGCTAAGGTTAAGGTTGAGGAAGATTATTTTTATCTTTTATATTTTATGAAAATGGAAAGGTACGAATCTCGGGTATTGGATTTGGGGGTTGGTATTTCTACCGATTAATCTACTATTATCTAATTATCTAAACTAAGGTTGTGGAGTCTATGTCTAATTAATGTGTGCTCGTATGATAGTTTAAAGATGTGTTTACTTAGTTTGTATTACTCCTTAATTATCTCCTATTGATGGTTGAGTGTCACGTCTTATTCCTAGTTGCGTTGTGTGTCTAAAGTTGTAGGTATCGTTTCTCCTAACTCTTCGAACTTACCAAAGGGTCTTGTCTACAAACCCACTAGAGATTATAAACTCCTACTCTAAGGCGCTCTTTGGATGGTTTAGCCTACAATTACTCGGTAATTATACTCTAAGGTTCACAAAGATGAATCAAGCATTAAGTACACAACGAATGACCTATCGCATTACTAGATCATTAGTCAACTAAGATAAGAAACAACCAATCAATATTCAATAATTAAGTTTCATACTTCCTAAGCAAACACACAAATAAATTAGCGGACATGGAGAACATGCAAGCATACACACAAATAATCAAAGACATAATTGAATTAATGAAGTAAAGACTTATCTTGATGTAAGATAGGGTTTAAAACCCTAAAATCTTGTACAAGACACCTTAGGTTTGGTTTTAGGTTTTACTCCAAAGACTCTCCACACAAAGACCGAAAAATTGATTCTATATATAAGATTACAATTGCGACGACGGCCACCTTATGTTTAGTGACGCCGCCGTGTCGCCGCCATTAGGGTTTCGTCTTGGCCACGTTAACCTTGCGACGGCGTCATCTTAAGTCCGTGACGCCGTCCTCTTGACCGGCGTCGTCTGGATTGCATCTAGGCCGCCTCGAGTAGCGACGGCCTACTCTTCCATAACCGGACGCCGCCACTTGAAAATACGAGTTTTGGGTTCGGATCGTCTCAATAATTTTGGGACGGCGTCCAATAGCACCCGACGCCGCGCTTCTACTTTCAAAGAATCGTGAGTGTCTCGATTTTGACTTTGGCCATTTTCTTCATATATTCGCCTTTTCGTCCAAATAAGTGCCATTCCAAAGATTTTGCCTTCACGAGACCTAAAAAGTGAAAAGGAACGATATTAAGCAATAACGGATACAAAAGTGATCAAATAAGGACTTAAACGACCCTCAAAATGGTACCTTTTAAAACCTTATCGGACACTAAGTGGTTTAAAGGCTTGTTGCATATGCTAAATGCAACCGTGATTCCTACGAAAGTGAGTTAGGTTTGTTTTTCATTTTCATTTTTTCTTTTAGAATTATGCTTGTCGGTAGTGTGATTTCAGGGATTGAAGTTTTCTCATGGATGCTTATCTGAAGGCACGCTCTCTTTTCGTGGGCCTTCTTTCTTTTTGGAGCAAATTCGGGGAAGTTCTCGCCCGATTCTACTTTTCTCTTCACCTTTATTTAACGCTTAGTACAAAAGGACTTTGTACAATTCAAGTGGGGGACGGGAGTAGAATTATCTCTTGAACTTTATTTTGCCCTCATTTTTCTACTTTATTTTGAAAAAATTTGTCATTTTTAAATTTTTGACATGTTTTTCTTAACCTAACTATAATAGACCTTAGCCGAGCTCATACAACCCTTGATATTATATGGTAAGATTAGCCTTATCCGTTTCCTATATTTTACCCCAAATCCACCAAATTATGAGTGTGCCGGTAGCTTGTAAACTTTAGAACTTGGCCTTCGCATCATTTCGAGACCATAGACGAGGTATGTTGAGTTAGCTCGATGTATTTGGACATTTCAGTTTAAGAAGGCAATATTATAGGATTATCACCCAAATAGCCTACCATTGTGTGTCTATCGATTAGTCACCTCGACTTCTCGACCCCCATGTGAAACCCTTTTGTTGCACTCACCTTTAGTGCAAGATACCCCTAGAAACACCCTTCTGAGTCATTCCTTTCATTTTGTTAACCCAATATATTGTTTCGATACACCTATACACCTTAGCCTACCCTGTAGTCTTTATTTATGATTGGGAAGTCATCATTTGCCTAAGTTCAAGGTTTAAGTGGAAAGGTTCGGAAATCACGCTTTCGTCGACGACATATTCTTAAAGATCATTGAAGACCCCCCGAAAGTCCCATTGTTCATCTCAAGTGGGGGGATATTATGTTTATGTTGAAAAAAAAACTATGTTGTTTAGTTTATTGTAAAGTGCAATGTAATAAGCACTATGTTATGAGCTTTATACAAATTTAGTATCGAGGAGGCTATTAATACAAATAAGCCGTAAAAACGTTTATTTATATTTTACGATCTTCTAAATGTTTTGTCGATAACAAACGTAAAATCATTTTAAACGAAACAAATAAAATACATAAATAGTTTGAGCCAATAGTTTTCTAACACACTTAACGTTTTCACATGAAACACTAAAACAAGTATAAGTGATTTTATGATTTAGTAATACATATGTACAACAACTAGTATTTACATATTGGGTAAATATATACATAACTAGTATGTATTATAATGGGTAAAAACTACAACCCATGGATCACATCCATAACCCATGGTATTGACCCATACCTATTTGACTAGGTTCATTGCACTCATAAGATACATTGTATCTAATAAAAGAACCATGGATCAACCCATAACCTATGACCCATGACCCATAACCAAAATACCCATGGGTAAAGAGGAGCGTCCCACGAATCCCTAGCTTTACGCTAGACCGATCCCTTGTGGGAGGGATCCGTGGGATCCGGGGAATAGTAAGTATTTCTCCTCTATAAATAGTGAGCCATTTCTTCCTTTTAGCTTTCCACTCTCACACATACTTTCTCCAAGTATTGTAACTCTCTAACCACTGATCCTAAGGGATCTTTCTATGTAGTTTGTCTTTTGTTTTTGTGTGATTCTCTAGGTTCCTCTTAAAGGCGAGATCACCACTTCTTGAAGTCTAGCAAGCTCAAGTCCATGAGTTGCCATGCTTCGTCATCATCAAGACTACTAAGGTTCTCTTGTTGATAGTTCTTTCTTTCTCCATAGAAGTGTTGTGTCGAAGGTATTAGTGAAGGATGCCGAAAGAGTCATGACGAAAGCATTAGTGAAAGATGCTTAACGTCCATGTCAAGAGCATTAGTGAAGAATGCTAAAGGTGTCAAGACGAAGGCATTAGTGAAAGGTGCTAAGCGTTGTGTCAAAGGCATTAGTGAAGGATGCCTAGGAATCAAATCAAGTGGCATTAGTGAAGAATGCCTAGGTCGTATAATCGATGAGGTGCATCGTTATACATATAGTGATTGTCTATATTCAAGGATTTTGATATCCTTGATGGTGTTGTAATAAGGAGTTGGTCACTTTTGGGATTAGGTGTTGTGTAGTGTTGGGTAGTAGTTCCTCCATTGTAATGGAACTCGGTACTTAGCCTAGTACCGAATAAAGGGTAGGCGACGTTGTGGTAGGTGTTGTTCACCTTGGTGTGAAAGAACCCGGTGGTTAGCCTAGTAACGGAAAAAGAGTAGGCAACGTTGTGAAGGCTTCTCCGCCATAAGGAGTTGGTGTCGTGTAGTGATTACGAACTCTCGAGTAGGTGACTCGGGGAGTGGAGTAGGGCAAGGAAGGTGTCCTTGTAGTCGAACCACTATAAATAGTCGTGTCGTGGTTATGTGCTTCTTACTCTTTATCTTTCATTACTCTTTTATATATCTATCTATCAACGTCCAACATACACATCTAAATAGATTGACATAAGTTGATCTAAATATTTTAAAAGGAAGTTTTAAATTGGTAAAACTATTCAACCCCCCCCCCCTTCTAGTTTTCCACAATTGGCATCAGAGCTTCGTTACCAAGTTTCCTAGAGTATGTTGTACTTTAAAAACTTGATATGATCCGTGTATGTTTGAAAACTACAAAGAAGGAAATATTTCAAAGCATCCTTTTTTTTCTTTCCTTTATGTTGGACATTGATAGATCATTCTAACATATTTGTTTCAAGAAATCTTCATGTTAGGATCTCTTCAAAACCTTCATTTCTATTCAAAGAATAATGAAGTCAATCTTCAAGAAAGGATCTAAAAGTAATCACAACCTACTTACTCTAAGTACAAAGGATTACTTTAAGAGCTCATGAAGTATGTTTGGTATTATGTCTTCATAAGCCAAACCAAGAAGCATAAAGGTATGTTTACTTTTTCATTAGCTAGCTAACATGATTACTGATATCATAGTTCTTGTTTGTTTAATAATTTCTAGTCTCATAAAAGTCTCTCTTTCGTCACTTTCCCGACTTACTCATCATCGGGAATAGTATTCCTCTTGATTTCGTCAAACTAACGCCGTCGTCACAAATGGATCCTTGATAATTAATTTATCAAATCCGTCGACCAAAACATCTTTTATTTGAAACCTCTAAACTATTTTTGTTCCGTAAGCTAGTTTATAGCACTGCTACAAAATAATGCCAAACAACCCTTTTTCTTTCCACACGATGGTTGGATCCTCTAGTTGTACTAGACGGATCCCAAATACAAGGGATCCGGAGAACCGTGGGACGTAAAACACTATCGCATTTGAAAACCATCACCGATCTTTTTCCTCTCCCACACAACACAAAAACGACTCAAGAACTCGATTTCATCCTCATAGGACTCCATACCCTCAAGTATTCTTCTTTAGAACACCATTGTAGGTAATTACACTAACTTGTTCTAATTTTCATCATCCTCATCCTAGGGTTTATGGTTCCTCAATTTCTAATCAATCAATTTAATTAGGGTTTTCAAAATTAATCATTAAAGGGGCTTTTAACACAATTAGGATTACATTGTGTTCACAACATTGTTAATACAAATCAAAACCATAAACCCATCTCAACTAATTTTACCTAATTGGAATACTTGTGTTTCTAGGACCAATCATGCCTAAAGCTACTCAACAAGATCACCATGATACCATCCATTACCTCACCATTACTATCGAAAGAGGATCGACAAAACCGACCGAAAGTCTTCAAAGACTCGAAAACGACTTATCCACGAAGGTCGTGTAGTCAAGGAATGTTTCCTTGAAAATACCGACATTCGTCAAGTCTTCTCGACAATCAACTTTGATTGTCTTCTTGACATAGATGAACAAATTTGTCCGGTTTTCATTTTTGAATTTTACAAAAGCATTAGGATCATTCAAAACTCTGATGAAAGCATTTCAATCGCCTTCATCATCAACAAACAAAACTTCATGCTACCTCTCAACACATTTGCTCAAATTCTTCGCATTCCTTATGAAGGAATTTGTATGTACTCTCAAGATTGGGCGATATCTTGTCAATCATTTGCTCTTAATCCCAACCCAATATACCATACTCCTCTTGATGAACCTGAAACCGTCCGAGACACCATTTTCAAAGTAAGAGCCTACCAATCCCGTCTCAACCGAAACAAGAAGCTCATTCACCGTGATCCCTTTCAAATGGAACTTTCCGAAATGCACTCCATGTTTAGAAAATGGAAAGAAATTCTTAGGGAAAATGTCATTAGCCTAGTTGGTAACAAGGGTCATCCAAATGCATGTCTTGTGCAAATGATCTATTGTCTTATCCACCAAAAGCCATTTAATCTCGCCTATTACATGGTGAAGAGAATGGCCGGGGTATTCAAAGTTTCCGACATGGTACTTCCATGTGGTATGCTCCTAACACGACTTTGTAAGTATGTTAGTGCATTGCAACCATCTCCTATCAACGATGATCATTTCTTTGCCGATCACGTCATGGTACCTCTTACCAAACAACCCCCTAAACGGTTCACGGTCAATGGAAGAAAACCTAAAGCTCTTTCGGACTCCTCAGATGGTGAAGTAGAAGAAGATGAAGAAGAAGAAGATGTTGACCCCATAGCTAACATCGAATTGGAACCCTTTGATTACTATCGACAACTTCTAACTATTCCAAACGAGACCGCGAAATTCAAACAATTGAGGGGTATGATTCAAAACCTAGCTTATCACTTCACAAAGTCGGGAAAGAGGAAAAGAAAGGATTGATGAAAGAGACTATAGGACTATGTTTAATTTGATACATTTGATTAAAATGTGTATGACTATGTTTTAACACTCTTGTTTGTGTTAACTTGGATATTGTTATTTCTATCATTATCTATGAGATGTTTTATGTGATGACATGTTTAGTTTAATGGTTATTAGAGAATATTGCTAGGTGTAAAATCTGCACTTGATTATGTGATGGTTCTGATCTCCAGATGCCGGATCCCTAGGATTAGCCTAGACGGATCCCTCCCTTGAGGGAACCGTGGGATCCGTGACAACATATCAGCAATACAGTACCTCATACATCAAAATAGTTCACTAGATCACTTCACACTAGTTAAACATAAGATTTTAGAACTCAACTAAGTCTTTTTCAAGAATGAGAAAACCTTAAACCCGCTCATTGCTTACATAAGATCTTATTCAAAGTACCTTTTGACTTATCAACTCATCAAAACTCACCATATTTCCGCTTCAATACTCACAAAGTGCTTTTCATTTTTTTAAACACTTAGATGGACATATTGAACAATTTTAGGAAATTGTTTCTAGTCATGTTTATCTCAAAACGGGTCAAAAATTAGTTTTTCAATTATTTTGATTTTTGAGGATTTTTCAAACTCCATCTCAAGCTAACATCTGATCTCTAGGATCATTTATTATGACTTGACACCATCAAAACTCTTAGTGTCATCCTTGAACATCCATTGGTAGTCATTTAGTCTCACTTTCCTTCCATAAAAGGCAATCATTAGCTATATCACTCATTGCTCTTGATCATTCAAGTACACCCTCATTTAAGATACTTAGGAGGACTGAACACTCAAGATGGTATAGATCGTAGACCTTAGAAACATCATTTTTATCCTTTCATTGCTGCTGAGAGCCGGATCCCTAGGATTAGCCTAGACGAATCCCTCAAAGGAGGGAACCGTGGGATCCGGGTGACAGATTATGTCAATTCTAGCCAAAACAATCATTTCAAGCTCATCTTGCTAACTTGAACACTCCACCTCATCTTTATTAAGTCCCTTGATCGGTGAAACTCGAACTTGAATCTTGTGCATGTTAATCATCACATTTCCATGAATCTTAATGGCTTAAGTCTTAAATGCACTTGCCAAATTCTTCCCTTTATAAGTCATCTTGCTAGAACTCCTTAGTCATCAAACACAACATAATTCTCAACAATTAGAAACATCTTCCTTATTCATTTCATCATGAGAAAAGCTCCTAGTGCTAACTCATCCACCCAAGAAACTTGCTAGGGTCATACACGAAGTTTCCTCAACCGAATCATCTCCCGTTAAGTCCACAAATGCTAGGATTTCCCCTACACTAAATAAACCAATCAAACTAATTCCCAAGAGGATTGTTTCCACAAGGATATCATCAACAAACTCTACTAAACCAAACACACCCTTTTCAACCCAACCAACATCATTGGTGCCTAGAGCCACATCATTTAACACCTCACAATCATCTCCACATTCTCACAACTTAGAGGACTTACCCCCTTGGCCATCTCATCTTCCACCATTACCAATAAACTCACTAGAAAAGGTTGTATAACAAAACCAAAGTGTTGAATCAATACTTGAACCAATGTCAATTTCTCCATTTCCCCCCAATAATCCATTTTGGATTATGAGGAGACATCAAAGTCAACCACCCGACCACATGGAAGTTGACACTTCTTTACCTCCACCCTCAAACATTGTTGAGCCACCACTTAATGATCCTCCACCAATTCCTCCTTTATTTGAGGATCCTCAACCCACTTCACTTGAACCTCTGCTTCAAGAAGCTCAAAACCATGACAAGGATTGCTATCATTGTCAACATGTTGAAAGGTTGATACATGAACTACGTGAAGAGCAACGTTTCATGTTTTATCACCTCCTCGAACGTTTCGAAGAGGTCAACAAACCTAAACAACCATGAGCCTAAAAACGGTGTCTTAGTCTCAAGCTCAACTTAGAACGTTTAGGAATCTCATCTTATGTTTGATCATCCTTAAGCACGTGGTTGCTTCTTAATTTTAGGTTCCCCATTAGCATTAAGTAGAAAATGTATTACATGGCTTGATCATTCTCTTAGTTTTAAGAGAGTTGTTGATTATCTCTTTGTTTTATGGAATGATAACCTATTTGCCATAGTTATTTGAGTATATGTTTATTGCTTGTATATATATCTCACCTTCATATTCAGCATTGTTTGGTATAACACCTTTGCTGAATCATCTGTCATCAGACTGACGGATCCCTGGAAATTGCCTAGACGGATCCCACAACAAAGGGAACCGTGGGATCCGTGGTACAAAAGAACAAAATTCTACTAACTTGGGTCTTATTTGCAGGAAATTATGCACTATACTCTTGTTTTCTAACCTCTATTTTGTAGATTTTCAAAATACGCATGAAGAACTTGACAGTCTAAGCTAGGGGGAGCTTTGTGTCAAACCATACATTTCAAAACCATTTCCAACTTAATCCTTATTTGGATTACGCTTCATGACACCCCATTGCAAAGTTGCAATCTTCAAGGGGGACCATTTTCGTCACAAGGACGAAACCATTTGCAAACAAAATTGCAAATTCGTTAGCTTGTTAGTTTATATTTACTTGACGCCTCACAAAGGGATGGACTCGTCAAGGGGAGTTAAGACGAGAACCATTCCCGTCACTTGCTCTCTTTACATCTTTTCTTTTTACATGTTTTCTTAAAACAATGTGTTAGTTTCTTTTCAAGCTCTTTTGTTTCGACAAAAGGGGAGAAGAGAGTAAAACTCAATTCGAACTTTTACAATTTTAGATTTTCTTTAAAATAATTTTATGTTTTGTCATCAACAAAAAGGGGAAGATTGTTAATACAAATAAGCCGTAAAAACGTTTATTTATATTTTACAATCTTCTACATGTTTTGTCGATAACAAACGTAAAATCATTTTAAACGAAACAAATAAAATACGTAAATAGTTTGAGCCAAGTTTTCTAACACACTTAACTTTTTCACATAAAACACTAAAACAAGTATAAGTGATTTTATGATTTAGTAATACATATGTACAACAACTAGTGTTTACATATTGGGTAAATATATACATAAATAATATGTATTATAATGGGTAAAAACTACAACCCATGGATTACATCCATAACCCATGGTATTGACCCATACCCATTTGACTAGGTGCATTGCACTCATAAGATACATTGTATCTAATAAAAGAACCATGGATCAACCCATAACCCATGACCCATAACCAAAATACCCATGGGTAAAGAGGAGCGTCCCACGGATCCCTAGCTTTACGCTAGACGGATCCCTTGTGGGAGGGATCCGTGGGATCCGGGGAACAGTAAGTATTTCTCCTCTATAAATAGTGAGCCATTTCTTCCTTTTAGCTTGCCACTTTCACACATACTTTCTCCAAGTATTGTAACTCTCTAACCACTGATCCTAATGGATCTTTCTATGTTGTTTGTCTTTTGTTTTTGTGTGATTCTCTAGGTTCCTCTTAAAGGCGAGATCACCACTTCTTGAAGTCGAGCAAGCTCAAGTCCATGAGTTGCCATGCTTCATCATCATCAAGACTACTAAGGCTCTCTTGTTGATAGTTCTTTCTTTCTCCATAGAAGTGTTGTGTCGAAGGTATTAGGGAAGGATGCCGAAAGAGTCATGACGAAAGCATTAGTGAAAGATGCTTAACGTTCTTGTCAAGATCATTAGTGAAGAATGCTAAAGGTGTCAAGACGAAGGCATTAGTGAAAGGTGCCAAGCGTTGTGTCAAAGGCATTAGTGAAGGATGCCTAGGAATCAAATCAAGTGGAATTAGTAAAGAATGCCTAGGTTGTATAATCGATGAGGTGCATCGTTATATATATAGTGATTGTCTATATTCAAGGATGTTGGTATCCTTGATGGTGTTGTAATAAGGAGTTGGTCTCCTTTGGGATTAGGTGTTGTGTAGTGTTGGGTAGTAGTTCCTCCATTGTAATGGAACTCGGTACTTAGCCTAGTACCGGATAAAGGTAGGCGACGTTGTGGTAGGTGTGGTTCACTTTGGTGTGAAAGAACCAGGTGGTTAGCCTAGTACCGGAAAAAGAGTAGGCAACGTTGTGAAGGCTTCTCCGCCATAAGGAGTTGGTGTCATGTAGTGATTACGAACTCTCGAGTAGGTGACTCGGGGAGTGGAGTAGGGTAAGGAAGGTGTCCTTGTAGCCGAACCACTATAAATACTCGTGTCGTGGTTATGTGCTTCTTACTCTTTATCTTTCATTACACTTTTGTATATCTATCTATCAACGTCCAACATACACATCTAAATAGATTGACATAAGTTGCTCTAAATATTTTAAAAGGAAGTTTTAAATTGGTAAAACTATTCAACCCCCCCTTCTAGTTTTCCACAGAGGCCACCTCGGTCACATTCGAAGATTGGAGTTGGTAATTATGCCAACAGTTGGAGAAAAGGTAGTGTGCCCATCATGACGTCCTCTAATGACACATCTACCTAGTATTTCATGATCCGGTTTCTTGACTTCAAAGCTTGAACTTTGGGCGGACGGTAAGTGGTGATGACTTGGTTATAGATTTAGACTACCCTTGATTTTTATTTTACACCATTTATATATCCCATGTCTTATCCTACCCTTTAGTCATGAAGCGTGTCTAGGTAATGCGTTGAGCAATCTTTGGTGTCTTGGCCATGGATTTGGTCATGTATCATTGATTTTGTCCACTTCGCGTGACATGTTCGTAATGACGAGTCACCCTTAACCTTTGTCGTGTCTACCCATATTGCCTTCGAAAATTGTTTAGCCCTTAACTCTATTGGTGGAGATTTGTGTAACCGCCAAGCTTATGATAGAATACATGCTATGACTGTGCGATTGAGTGATTACCCCGAAATTGACAATTAGAATAGTTGAGAGATTTGAGTGTTTCGTTCCCATTTCGTGAAGTGTTCGGCTTTGTTTTATTCTAGCATAAGGGATTTGTAAACTTATATTTTCCAGGTTATGGGAGATATCTTTTTAGGAATCTATCTAATAAGGTTTACTTGAGGGCAAGTAGAGTTTCAAGTGGGGGGATATTTGATAACATCAAATTATCCTGAATATTAAGTGTCAATTTCCCCCGATAATGCTTGTAATTTATATCTTTTATATGGATTTACGCTTGTTTTCCATTGTTTTCCACTTTCATGTAAATTACCAGCATTGGAGCTAAAGAGACGCGGAATTGGAGAATTATCAAAGATTTATCGAGTATGCTCACTTTGAAGAAGTTACGGCGTAACTCATCTCTCACATTACGTTTGTAACTAAAGCGTGACTCGTAAAGCCAACTCATCGAAGATTACGCGTAACTCTCCCAAAAGACTACGACGTAACTATATTAGGTCAAATGAGGTTCCGCGGCGATAACTACGTTGTAACTCTTGCATAAACTCCGCGTAACCAATAAATATTGAAGATACGGCGTAACTACTTATAAGGTTACGCCGTAGCGGAAGATCTAGTGCAAATTACGAAAATAGAAGATTACGGCGTAACTATTCTATTAGTTACGCCGTAACCTGATCCGCCTATAAATACCCCACGATTTCCAAAGATTTCAAAGCATCCCATTTCACACACCACAACCAAAGAACGTGGGAAGAAACCAAAGGCAGGTCTAGAGGAGCATACGGAGCTGTCTCGAAGGGAGAAATCACTCCCCTACAATAAGCATTAGCATTTTTATCTTTTCTTTACTTTTGATTCATGTATTTCGTAACATTGAATATTGAATTTATTTGTATGGTTAATATGAGCGGCTAAGAACCTCTTGGTGTTGGCCTACTTATGATTCCTTAATTGTTTTGTTTGCGTTAACATTACTTCCGTATAATTATTTCTAAGTGTATGCATGCATAGTTTATTGGTAGCTACCCTTGTTTCGGTAGTTTTGAATGGCGGTAGAGGCTAGTTGCTTAGGAGATATGACCAACTGACCCTAAGTTAGTAGACTAAGACGGGAAGGGTAAGATATGACCAACTGACGACCCTTTCTACTTATGAGATTTTACCAACTGATCACCTACCGTTTGGATGAACTTAAGAATTAGGAGGTGAGTGTTTAAGTTGCTAACGCCCGGCACTCACTATTATAAGTCTAGCATGTAGCGGTACTTAATGACTCGGCTTAGGGACCAGAACAAGCTGGACTTATGAGGGACACGACTTCTCCAAAGGAGGCATCTTTGTTGATAGGTTAGGCGAATTGACCAAATGTTGTCCTCTCGACTTTGACCCCACCAAGTAATTGGAAGTAATTGGACGTAGACATTTCTAGCTAGGATGAATAACTAGGTTAGCACCACTCTCCTCTATTGATTACACATTTGTCTTTTATCTGCTTTAATTAGTTAATTCCTTATCGAAATCATATTAAAATCTGTGACACCTAGACTTAGTATTAATCCAACACACATAGCTCTTGGGACGACCTCGGTTTTACCGAATACTACACTACACACGACCGGGTACACTGCCCGTTAGTGCATTAGGGTAGACCATAGGTATAACGAGACATTATAAATATTAAAACCTGGTCAGTAAAACCTGCATCAGTGAGTTCATAGAGTTTATAGATAAAACAGTTGAGTTCAGTAGTTTCAAGTTTGGGTGATAATTGTAATAAACACAAATATCGATAAAATGAATAGTGGGTTACGTTGTTATACAACCATAGTCCGTTTGTTTTCCCTAACTGGGTCAAAGGTTGAGTGGATTCATAGTGTTTGTATAATAATCAATTGAACACAAGTTTCAAGGTTGGGCCATGTTTTTGCACCCATAAATCCAGTAGTTGTAGTATAGTATCATTACAGTACCGTATTATTGCACTAAGTCTCATGAAACTCAAACGTTAACGTGTGTCGTATCATAAAAATGATATAAGTAACAGTGCCCTCGTGTAGGAATTTGCCAATTTCCTAATAGTTCTCAAACAATGTGCATTTGGCTATCAATCCGGCTAGCACAAAGGCTATCTATCCGCCTAACACAAATGGGATGTCAACCTCCAATAGATCTATTCACAATATTCGCATTCACTCGCAAGTGACTAATAGCTCGTGATATGAGGGTATTTTAATGGCAATAGTGTGTACTCAGGCAATAACAATCAGGATAACATACAGAATACATGTGTTCAGGTTTTTAACATGTAATATGTTTCAATAAAAAAATAGAGTTTGTCATCAATCGAGTACGATGTTTAAGGTAAACGAGTAAAATTTGTAATTAAAACGAGCATGTATCTCCCTCAAAGAGTTAAAATAAGTAAAGAGGCTATGACTCACCTTGGTGATACAATGTCTGGTTGGTAAACTAAACAAGTTTTGAGAATAAACTACTCGACATGCGACCTAGTTTGATATGTCAAGTCTCGATATATTTACTTATATAATAATGCGTGATGATATATTGTATGTGTGTTGTTAGTAATTAGGTGTTGAACCTTTGAGTGTAATTAGTATAACGCGAAAGGTTGAGCAAGAAAAGTACAATTGATAAGGTTTATAGTTTTGAAGTTTCTTCGAAAGTTGATCGATTGCTAAATTATGTTAAACGTTGTTTATTTATAAAGTTTGATCGATTCGATACGAATATGGATATACTTCGTATGTTGCTTTTTATCAAAACCGAGCCAAAACGAGTTAGAAGTATATTTATGAGAAAATATGAAAATGTTACACTTTATACCTCTGAACTTTCATAAAATGACAGTTTATACCCCGTAGTTTAAATGACACTTTATACCCTGTGTTACAAGTCAATTACATTTTTAGTCCTTGTTATATAAAGATTAAGAGTTTTGTCAAACCAGACCCTCAAAGCATTTTATCTAATTTATTAATAGTCGGAGTTTTGGCAATTATTACCCTCCAAGCATTTTTGGCGTTACGTCCGTAGTCCTTGTTTGCAATTCTTGCGTTTTTAATTTAGAAAAAGGAATGATGTGTTATGAATTATTATAACAAGAAGTTTTAATTTGGGAATAAGCTTTTAAGAGCTTATTGGCTTATAAATGTGGCTTATGGGCCTTAAAGCCCAATAAGGGTGCGTTTTATTTTCATGTCGCGACCAAAAAAAGAAAAAGAAAATAAAGCGAGGCCTTGGGGGTTTTTGGCAACGCTTTAATGATTTTTTAAACTTTGTTAGGAGCTTATTAAAGTGGCTTAATTTCCCAGCTTATAGGTTTAAAATTAATTCAAAGGGGACGGTTGGTTTGTTCTCAGTAATGAAAGAAAACAAAAGAAAATAAAACCAATACTTGTAGACTTGTTCTCATAACTTGTTAACATATTTTTTAGCTTATCTAAAGAACTTATTTTGTAGCTTAAATATTATGGTTTAAAAATATAAATAGGGGTGTTTTAGGTGCTCTCGGTAAAAAAAAAAAAAAAAAAAAAAAAATCCTTTTGTTTTGATTTTTAACTTGAAAAAGGTTTATATCACATATATGATACTAGAAAAATGTATAAAAATTTGAAAATAGCTTTGAAGACTTACAAAACTTATAGAACTCGATTAGAAAGAAAAATGCCAAAGTGACTTCAAATATGGAACAAAACTTTCCAAGGCTTCAAGACTCTTGTAAAATCCTTCCTTCTCCTTACTTGGACTTAAAATTTAGTAAGTAAGTAAGTAAGTAAGTGTGTGTGTGTGTGTGTGTGGGGGGTTTGAGTTTGAAAACGAGGGATGGAAAGAAATGGTGAATTCTAGTTCGATTTATATAGGCCAAGGTATTAGGGTTTCATTAATTGTATTTGCAACTTGTAATGGCTTGTAAACATGATAAGGGACATGCTAAGATGATAATCTAAATTTTGTAAGAGTCTATGTGAGCTTGCATGGTGACTCGTTGGAATTCAAAGGAAGAACATGTGATGAGCTTGAAATAGTTGACCATTTTACAATCAATGGGACAAAGGTGTAAGAAGAGATAAGATCATGTGAGATCATGTTTATACTTGTTGGTTAAGATTTAGTTAGTTTAGAACTAAGTTAAGGTTTGTTTTGGATCTTGTTGAGCAAAAGAATTATTGAATTACATAAAAATGTGATTTTTGGTTTCAAGCTTCATTTGGTTGTACATATAGCTAATATAGATAGTACTTATAATTAGTAATTTAGTTTTGGTCCTTGGTTTAGTTTCTTGGTCGAAAAATATAAGTAGAATCAAAATAAATACATTTTTTATTTTTAAGCTTTAGGTACTTGTACCACGAGCTTTAGAAAGTTGTACATTAGGCTTATAATATTATAAGAAAACCAAGTTTAAATTTAGTGCATTAAAGTCTTGTAATGTGAGCTTTAAAGTAGGTACACTAAAGTTTATAATATAAATTAAATTAAAGTTGAAGTTTCTATGCTTTAAAGACATGTACTCATGCTTTAAAGTATTGTACTTTAAGGTTTATGATTTAAATAAATGAAATCATAAATATAATAAATTAGGGCTTCGTGAAAACTTCTAATAAATGGCAAACATTTAGCTTGAACGATTAATAATTGTACGTTAACGAAATAACGTAAAGTGGTAAATAAAAGTTAAAAACTTTTATACTTGAAATATAAGGATGTTTATTGGAATTAAACATTAAGCATGTTAGTGTCGGTCCACGTGTGAAAGACGTTTATTAAGGTTGTGAGTTATGTCACATTATTGGTTGTTGTGATCGAGATAATCGATAACGTTTAAACTTTAAAAATTTAAACGTAGAAAATTGATAAATATTATTTTATTAATACAAAGTGAAATTTACCAGTTGTTACATTTATAAGTCCAGAGACTATTTTTGCTACTTTATTATAAGATTGGAAGTTTGGTGATGTTTTAGTATGTTATATTTATGTATGGACTAAATTGGAACTTTGGGCTATAAAAGGAATGTGACCAGCTAGGGTTTCATAATATCAATTACTTTCTCTCTCGAGATTACTGCGTGTTCTTGATCTGTTCAATTGGTTTACACCTTGTAATTGTTCAATTACGGAAATCAATTTTGTAGGAGTATTTGTATTCTTGAATCGCATCCATGTTGGGGACGATTCTTATTTTCTTTGTATGTTTTGATTGCACTAGTTTGAGAACGATTCTTATTGAGTTTAAATAAATGTAAAGGGTGGTTGGTAATATTAGAATCCTTTTTTGTTAAATTTTACAATATTACAACAAATGCGATGTGTTTTGTCAATCAACAATTATTTCTTGTATATAGAAATTAGTTTTTCACTTTTAACTAGGAATAAATGATGTGAAAGGAGGAATAGATTTCGGGATTATTAATTAACCTGATTTCGATACCTAATTCGTTTAAAATGATTAAGGCGTGTAAGCCAAAATTCCGTAATGTACATTTCACAAATACCATTCATGTGATAAGATAATACGATTTTTAATAACTGAAAATTTTGTATAATTACAAAGGTAACTACTCTTGAAATCCTATTACAACTCGATCAAAACATAAGTTTGTAACTATTTATCTATTTTTATTTATATCTCAATTCTCGCTTGAAATATATTATTAGTTAGGGATAATTATCTGAAAATGTATTTAATTTGTTATTTTTAGTGTTGTGTAGCTAACTACTTTTTTTTTTTGCTATTGTGGGGTGTTTGTTTCGCTTATAGAGTCGGCTTATAAACTTTATTTGATTTTGGGCTTATATTTCATATGTTAACTTTTTGTAGCTTATTTTGAAACTTTTTGGCTTATATAAGTTCATAATGACATAAGAAACTTATATAAGCCGAAAAGTTTCAAAATAAGCCATAAAAAGTGAGCTTATGAAACATAAGCCCAAAACCAATTAAGCCATAAGCCGGCTATATTAGCTGAAACAAACACCTTCTATTACGTAAGTTTTGAATTTCGACCTTTGTATGTATTTTGTGACCATTTTAACCCTGCTTTTTTTAACCAGTCTATTAATATCAAAGGGTAAATTGGTCATTACACATGAACAAAATACATAAAGTTCGAAATTCAAAAGTTTAAGTATATAATTGTAAAAAATAAAGCTGACTACACAACACTCAAAAAAGTATCAAGTTAAATACATTTGTAGGTTATTATCCTATTAGTTATAACCAACTACAATAAACTTTTTATAGGGCTAACGGGATAGAATCTTGAAGCAAGCCTTCAAACCTTTGCTCTTGCTCTGGCGGCGACCATGGCGACTGATCATCTCTGATCGAGCTTCGGTCATTAGAGGATGGACCGGCTTCTTACACAACACGAAGGTTCTTTCTCCACACGACCCAACTGCTTCATTTGCTCTCATTGCTGCCAACAAGTTTAGTAATTTGGATACCTTCTTTTGGAATATAAAAGCAACAAGACATAAAATTTATATTCTAAAAGACTCAAAATGGGAGAGAATATGATTATAACAATTGTAAAATCATAATATATGATACGGCTATTTATAAAATCTTGTTATGTATTACCATTCTAAACGTGAACATCACATGAATTATCGTTAACAAGTGTACATATGCTAGCTAGGACGATAATTAAGTTGATTAATTATTAGTATACTTAATTAGCATTTCGTTTTAACTAATGGAGCAATAATCTGAAATGTGCAAAAATTGAGTGCATGGTTGTGACTTCATAAAATAGATTGTATCTGAAGTGTGTACAAGACTTGAACTTACAAATGATATTTTTGTGTCTTAGGAAGAAAAATGATTGTATATTTTTATCTTAAACTAATGATACATATATGATCCTTAATTACTTTATATATAATCTATGAGTTTGGTTATTTCGAATTTGATATTTCAAAAACCTCATTACTGTTCATTAATATGCTAGTTACCAATGTTTTATACTTTTGTATACATGATCAATAAAGTGACAAAAAAATGCTTAGCTGAAATACTGTTGTATACTTGTGCCTAATCAAGCTACAATATCAAAACCATATATAACATATCGTTAATTCAATTACGGAGTATAATATTGTGTGCGCATACCTTCAGAATCTGAATTTGATGGATAAAGCAAGAATTTAGTATAATCTGAGCCGAGAACAGGAAGTCGTCCACCATGAGCATACATCTTAAGGGACGAATTGATAACTTCCGATACTTTATCATCAATATTCACCACGAAGCGCAAAGGTCCTGAACTTCCAAGCACATTCACAGTTATCAGAAACCGTGTGCTGTGCATATTTCGGCTATCATAAATCTTCTTCTTAATCAACATCTTCTTCTAAGTTTTGCTTCAAATGCGATATGTAGAGAAATGAACTTTGAGTTAATTTTAGAGAAAGAAGAAAAATGAAATGGCTAGTTAGTTAAAGGACCGAGACCGATAGAACGGAAATAGCAAGAATCCATGAAAGAAAAGAAAGAGTTAGGGATACGGAAAAGAAGCATGAAACAGCAACTCATGTACAAAACAAGACTACTACTATAAATGTTTAAATTTAGATTTGATATATGACAACAAGAACAATTAATTAATATATTTAACATAGAAACAAAATTGAGTAAATGGCATCACTCAATATTTTAATTACAATCATGTTCAATATTTTACACGTACAAAACACGTAAAATACACGTATGAAACGATTTAATAAATTCTAATAATCATGTTCAATATTCTACTCATGTCTTTATTGCATGGACCGAACCCGGGTAGGATAATCAAAAGTACCCATATCGAGAACCAGGGACTCCGACGGTAGACATCGGCTTGGTCTGAAACCTGATCATGAACCAAACCAAAATAGTAAGATGAAGGAATATTATATGTCATTGCAAGCAACCAGGTAATTCAAGTAATGAGAAGGCAATAGTGTCACATAGTCCATAAAACATGTTTGAAAATCAAGAATTGCATGTCAAAGGAATTCTTAGTCAATCCAATTAAGTATTGGGTGTTAGAACTTATTAGAAGATACATAGGTCAAAAAGACCGTTTGTGAGTAGGCTTTTAGGATTTGATATGTAGTTAGTATTATAAAATGTGGATCAATAACACACGTCTCACGGGGTTTTCAATGTTCAATATGGTATCGAAGTGGGTCTGATCCTCAGATCTAAGTGGCTAAGTTGAGCCGCATCCTTTATGATAACCCGTCAAACCTTAGCCGCCGCTATTTAACCTTTTTCCAAAAAAAATGTCTGCTTTTATTTTGTTTAGTTACTTTTGTTGTTGCTGGATGATGAAGATTATTTTTCGCTTGTTGTCGGATATCTTCATCAACAAATATGGTAGTTGCTTTTGCTACTGCATTTATTTACTTTTACTCTTCCGCTTGTTGCTTGAATTCTTCATCAACAAATTATGTTTTTATTGTTTTAATGTTTATTTAGTTGTCTCATCCAATCCAAGCTTTTGTAATTTCGCCGCTCGGATTGCGAGAATTAGAAGATATATAGGCCCAATCCAGTTTGTAAGTTTAGTGTTTTACGGTTTATATGTAGTCACTATTATAAAATATGGATCAAGAAGACATAACACCTCACGAAGTTCATTGTTAATGGCAAACGTTTTGGCACTGTATTAATATGTCTGGTTACAAACATGTCATTAGGTATATCAATTGCGATAATGGACTTTCAAGTTATGTTCTTAGACAAACAGATGCTTATTTCGTGGAAGAAATAATCATGGACAAAGCATAAAATTTTAGGAATATTTGAGTCCATCCGGTTTCCATACACTGGTAAGTTCATTTTATCCAAATAATGTTTGTCCAGTGTTTTAATCCAATAGCTAATGAGTCATTTATAGCAAACATGTTAGAATTCTAATCTTTCAAGTGTATCTTTATCTCCTATTTAATAAGTCCTTTAATCTAGGGTTAGTCATTTACAACCTGTGTATCTTTATCTCCTATTTAATAAGTCCCTTAATCATTGTCTCACATTTTCTCTCATCTTTTTTCGATCATTACATTGATCTTGTTTCTTTCTTGTATTAGTTTGATTATTGTCTCATTGACATTAACCTAACCTTGTAACACTTTGGATACTATTGTTGGTTTAATCTAAGCCGACTATTGAGGCTTAGGTTTGAATAAAGTATTGTTGAGAATCTCTTGTTGCTGATACTTTCGTACATGGTATCAGAGCTTCAGGCTCATAATCATTGTTGATTCACCATCCAAGAGTTTCTGTGTAGAAACTTGGGGACATCTCTTCAGCAACAAACTGTTGGTTTGGGGTTATTACTACTGGCGTAATCACTGGTCATTTTCTATTCACAATCAGCCCTAGACTAAGTGAATCTAGGGTAATTGTGATTTGTTCTTTCCGCTGCATATTGCTCTGTAAGTCTAAGTCTATCTTTTTCTCTTCAAACAAACAGTACTTAAGTCTTTGTGGGTGCAAACGGGTAGACTAACATCTTGATCTGCCACCTCTGAGTGGTATGAATACCTGCTCTGGTTTACCCCAGTCCACAGGCTTGGTGCTTGTTGTTTCTTAATTACAAAGTCTTATTTATTTCTTTATTTATCTATCTGCTCTAGTTATTATCTCTGTCTGTATTATTTGTCTGTCTTATTGTTTTCATTATGGCTGTTGGTGATGATAATACTGGTGGGGGTGGTGGTGGTTCTTCCACTGAGAAAAGCTTATCCTTTGGTGATGCTTTGTATTTACACCCTAATAACACCAATGGTACTCCTATTATTTCTATCAAACTCACTGGAACTGAAAATTATAAAATATGGAATATGGCCATGACCTTTGCCTTAAGGAATCATAATAAGTTAGGGTTTATTGATGGTACTTGCATAAGAGACGACTCAAACCCTAGTCTTGCTAATCAATGGGATACTTGTAACTCGTTGTGGTTACCGGATCCTTAACTCTCTCATCCGAATTATTTGTCGGTGCTATCTATGCTAAAATTGCTTATGAAATGTGGAATGATCTTAAAGATACTTATGATAAGGTTGATGGTTCAGCTATTTTTAATTTGCATAAAAATATAAACTCTCTTAACCAAAGTGGGTCTTCTCTTGCTGATTATTACAACAACCTTAACTCCTTATGGAAACAATTTGATTGTATGATTAGCCTGCCTCCTTGCACTTGTGAGGCTGCAAAACATTTTGAAAAACACAATCAGCTAATCAAATTAATGCAATTTCTTATGGGTCTTGATGACACTTATGTTCCTATCAGAAGTAACATTCTAACCAGAGACCCTATGCCTAATGTCAAAACTGCTTTCTCTGTTGTCTCTGGAGAAGAATCTCACAGAAATGTGTCATCTGGAAATAGCTCTGCTAAACCCAATGCCACTGCTTTTGCTACAAAAACTTTTGATAATGAAAAAATTTTTGATAACAAAAAAGGATCTAACAATTTCAACAAAAGTAATGGTTTTAATGCTGGTAACAGCTCTAATAATAGAGGACCAAACATGAATCTCAAATGTACTAACTGCAAAAAACCTGATCACACTGTTGATAGATGTTATGATCTTGTTGGATATCCTGCTGGATATGTTAAAAGAACTTTAATTCCAAACCCTTCAGCAGTAACAATGTTTCCACTGACACTAATCATTCCACTGATAATAGAGCTAGCAACTCTCCTGTCTCTTTGTCTAATGAACAGCTCTCCAGACTTATGAGTCTTCTTAATGACAACAATGTGTCTTCGCTAATGCCAACATGGCGGTAAAATTTTTCAGAACCTTCTTTAATGGCGGTGTCAAGTTTAACATAAACTTTGACAAATTCTTTAACAACAACACAAAACCTTATCCGAAACATAAGTCTTGGTTGGATTGTTGACTCGTGCAAATCAAGACATGACTGTTTCTACAAAATTTTAATTAATGTTGTTGACATTTCAAATCTTGGTCAACCGTTGGCCATCCCAATGGTACTCGTGCCTTAATTACTAAAATTGGTGATTTAAAGGTCAATAATGACCTAACTCTTTTGATGTTCGTTGTTCCCGAGTACAATGTCACCGATGTCTGCTCATAAGATTGCTAGAGACAATAAGATGTTTGTTGGGTTTAATGAATCTAATTGCTATATACAGATTTACATCAAAAAGGATTGTGGGATTGGTAAACAATGCAATGGGTTATATATGTTTGATATTGATTCTACATGTAAGATTACTTCTAATAACTGCATTTTGTTTGTCATGTTTCTAGAAATCTCTGGCATCAAAGACTTGGTCATCCCTCTGACCAAGTCCTACATATACTTAAACCCACACTTAAACTTGATGGTACTTCTGAAACTGACCATCTCTGTGATACTTGCAATAAAGCTAAACAAACCAGGGAACCATTTCCTTTAAGTGAACATAAATCAACTAAAATTGGTCAACTTGTTCATCAAGATGTATGGGGACCATATAAAGTCACTAGCAGAGATGGTTACAAATATTTTTTGACCATTGTTGATGACTATTCTAGGGCGATCCGGGTTTATATGCTTAAGGAAAGGATGATGTTTATGTTTCCATTGTTAACTTTACTCATATGCTATCAAATCAATTTGAACACAATGTTAAGATATTCGTATGATAATGGGACGAAATTTGTCAATAACAAACTTCAACACTTCTTTCATGAAAAGGGAATTTTACATCAAACCTCTTGTGTTTATACACCACAACAAAATGGTATTGAGAAAGGAAACATAGGCATCTCCTTAATGTGGCTAGATCCCTTATGTTTCGTGGGAATTACCTCTATATCTTTGGCCCGAATGTGTTCTAACTGCATCGCTTATGTCATAAACAGTTACCCTCTTCGTTGTTGTCCGCAAGTCTCCCTTCTCCCTTGTGTATGGGCATGACCCTTCACTCTCTCTCCTTAGAGTCTTTGGCTGCTTATGCTATGCCACCATTCTCAACATCTCTGATAAATTTGGTAGTAGGTCTGAGAAAAGTGTCTTTATTGGTTATTCAAATGAAAAAAAAGGTTATAAACTTTTGAGCTTAGAAACAAAAAATATCTTTTATTCCAGAGATGTCAAATTTTATGAAACTATTTTTCCCTTCAAAATGAAAAATACTTTGTCAAAACCTTTTGTTGAAACTTATGTGCCTAAAGATTTAAATCACAAAAATTTCTTTGACTCACAAATAAGTCCCAATGATGAAGGGAGAGTGACATCCTATGATGATGGCACAATGGTGAGTCATCCTACTAGGGATGATGAACTGTTGCAACATCTATAGATGATAATACACACCCCGAGGGCACCATATCACATGAATCACATCCTGCCGATGCATCTTCCGATTCTGCTGATACATCATCTTATTCAAATCGAACTCGAACAAGAAAGAGGCTTGCCAACCACTATCGCTAGAAGGTCAACCGAGTTTCTAAGTTGCCCAAGAATCTTAATGACTTTATTGTAGAAGGAAAAGTCAAATATGGTGTTGAAAAGGTTGTTAATTACTCTAACCTTAACAAAGAAAATTATTGCTTTGCTTCTAGTCTTAATAAAAGTATTGAACCCACCACATGAAGAAGCTATCCTTGATAGTAATTGGGTTGATGCTATGAACTCTGAAATTGAGGCCTTAAATGAAAATCATGCTTGGGATATAACTGATCTACCTCCTAATAGAACTCCCATTGGTTACAAATGGATCTTTAAAATCAAATATAAAGCCAATGGTGAAGTTGATAGATACAAGGCTAGATTAGTTGTTAAAGGTTATAACCAAAGGGAAGGAATAGACTATGATGAAACTTTTTCTCCTGTTGTGAAAATGTCTCATCGTTAGATGTCTTATTGCCTTAGTCGTGAAAAACAAATGGCCTCTTTTCCAACTTGATGTTAACAATGCTTTCTTGTATGGAGATCTTGATGAGGATATCTATATGACCATCCCTAAGGGTTCTCAGAATGAGAACAATAAGAATAAAGTTTGTAAACTTGTCAAGTCTCTATATGGCCTAAAACAAGCTCCCGTGAAATGGAATGAAAAACTTGTTAGTGTTTTAAAGGAAAATAACTTTGTTCAATCATCAATGATCATTCTTTGTTCACCAAAACAGAATAACAAGTTTATTGCTCGCTTGTTTATGTGGATGATATTGTCCTTACTGAAACCGTATTGATGAGATAAACCTATTCAAAGAGTTTCTAAAATCAAAATTTCATATCAAAGACTTGGGAAACTTAAAATATTTTCTTGGCATTGAGGTTTTAAAACTGGAATGACATATGTCTCACCCAAAGAAAATATCGTCTGAACTCCTCAAAGAATTTGGTCTTCTTGGTGCAAACATGTGTCCACTCCTATGGAACCCAACTATGTCCTTCCATACATTCCCACCGATGATGATCCCTTACTTGTCAACATCATCGGTTATCGGGCTACTTGGGAAACTTATCTATCTCACCCATACAAGACCGACATCTCATACTCGGTTCATTGTCCGGCACAATATATGCATTCTCCTTGAAATCTCATCTAGAATGTGCCTCAATGTTCGAGATATCTAAAAGGAGCTCCGTGAAAAGGTCTAAGGTACAATTTCAAAGAACTCGAAAATCATCTTGAAGGATATAGTGATGCGATCGGGCTAAATGCAAGAAAACCAGAAATCATCACAGTTTATTGTGTTTTCTTTAATGATTGTTTGATCTCATGGAAAAGTAAAAACAAAACACTCTTTCAAAATCTTCCACGTAAGCAGTATAGATCTATGTCTCTGCGCTGTGAAATTATTTGGATTCAAAAATCTTAAAAGATCTAAAAGTTGATATCAATCTTCCCGTTAATCTTTTTGTGATAACAAATCGCTTCTACAACTTGTCATCAATCTTGCTTTCCATGAAAGATCAAAACACTTTGAAATTGATGTTCACTTCATCGGGAAAAAATTGCAAGAGGTGTTATAAGTGCCAAAAGATTTGCTCTTCAAACCAAACTGCAGACATACTTACTAAAAATCTCCTGCTTATCAAAGATAAATTCTTGTGTGAAAAATTGATATTGTTTGATATGTTTGCCAATCGATTAAGGGGAATGTTAAATTTTGGGGTATTAATCTGTGGCAAACATGTCATTCTATCAATTGCTAATGGCTTTCAAGTTATGTTCGGTGCATGCTTATTACAGGGGTTAATCATGGACAAAGCATAAAATGGTTTATAGTTCCAAGAAGCTCATTTTATCTCATATTCTCCTCATTTCACAACCGATGAGTCATTTATAGCCGTTAGAGGGTCTTTTTGTATCTTTATCTCCTATTTAATAAGTCACTTAATCTAGGGTTAGACACAAAAGGTGTGTGTTCAATCATTGTCTCACATTTTGTCTTCTTTGAGATCATTACAATCGATCTTGTTTCTTTCTTGATATTAGTTTGGTTATTGTCTCATCGACATTAACCTAACCTTACTAACACTTTGGATACTATTGTTGGTTTAATTATATACAAATAATGCTGTGAAAACATTTATCATTTTTTTATTTTATTTTTCTTCTTAGTAGATCTATTCCCTATAATATATACCAACATCCCATCAATTTAGTTTTGTTAGAGCATGGGGTGTCTTAACACGGGTTAAAGCTTAACTCAATGTCACGTCAGCGTCACAT
Source organism: Chrysanthemum lavandulifolium (assembly GCA_022545495.1). Classification (NCBI taxonomy): domain Eukaryota; kingdom Viridiplantae; phylum Streptophyta; class Magnoliopsida; order Asterales; family Asteraceae; genus Chrysanthemum; species Chrysanthemum lavandulifolium. Next base: position 180,076,216 of record CM040244.1, on the reverse strand, counting down.
CAGTTTTAACCTTTTCACCTTAACTAAACAAAAACATCCATTATCATAACTCAACCTTAACTCACTTTAACTTAAATATTTTCAAATTCACCAAAGATCTTGAGTGACCTATCCGTAAAACAACTCAAAAGATAAAAAGTATCGTTAATTTCTTCATGCTCGCTCCAAGTTCAAGTACCAATTGTACAAATAATAATCCACTTCTTTACAAACCCCTAAACTAAAACTAATACTTCATTTAATAAAAACATAACATTTAAAACACGAATTACATTAAACATGAAAGTGAAACACCAAATACATAGTACGATTAATACAAACTGTCACGAAAGTAATGAAAATAAAACAACAAATTAAGCAAAGGAATCATCTGACTTATAACCCTCCTAACTCGAAGAGGACCTAAACTCGCCATCATAATACTTTGCTTCCATAATGTCAAACTAGTTCTGCCTAAGATGTTTTGCATCCCTGGCTTCCTACTCCATACGAGCAGCTTCCTCTCGTGCCTCGTTTTCTCGTATATCCCTCGGTATTGCCTCATCCTGCTCAAGTTCTTGAAGATAATCCTCAGTAAAGTTAAACGTATTGTTTTGGTGGTCCACCGGTGGAGTGTTTACCGGTTCATTTTCCGGTTGGAATACTTGAAAGACATGTTCTGGTGGAGTGTGATAAACTTCATCTTCTGGTGGAAATATATCTTCTGACACTTGTTGTGGACTTGGGAATTTTTGGAAGAAATATTTGCGAAACATTGTTATGAAAATGTGTGTGAGTTGTGTGTGATAAACAACTCCGGTGGAGTTGTATATATAGGCAGCTTTGAATTAGAATTTGAATAAATCCCGCTCCAATTTGAAATTAAATGATCTTGCTCACATTTGAATTTTGAATTTTAAATTTGAATTTGATTATCACGCTCGAAATGTACCGTTTAAATTTAAATTTGAATCTTGAATTTTATATTTGAATTTTAAATTTAAATTTGAATTTTAAGTGTAAAATTTGAATTTTAAATTTGGTTATCCCGCTCAAAGTGTAAAACTAATAATTCGATTAAATTTAAATTTGAATTCAAAAGTGTAAAACTAATACTTCATTTAATAAACCACATAACATTAAATCTTAAACATTACAATATGAAATATAAAATAACTAAAAAATACAACGAAAAAAAAAATCGAAACATAGGAAATTTAAAACATACGAATTACAAATATTTATTCATCGTCTTCGAATCTTCTTGTTGTTGTTGTTGTCGTTGAAGATGTTTCTACCAAATTGTGTGTTTATTAGGTATTTATAGTGGTGGGAAAATGGTTTTGGATTTTTTAGGCAACCAACCATTTGTTAACGTTGAGGAGGTGTAAATGATTTTTTTTAATATAATGGTAACATTGGTCGGCGTAATTGAAATGATTTTTTTATTATTATTTGGTTTAGCGACTTAACACCGTGTTACACTCTAACGCACTCTCGTTAACGCGGGCTTAACTCAATGAGACGGTGTGGTTAACGCACCTTAACGCGAGCGAGTTAAAATTTAATTAGGGTGATGCGTTACCACACCGAGTGCTCTTATAGAGAACCATTTATACACCGAGTGCTCTTATAGAGAACCATTTATGTTAGTTTATTGATAGTTATAATTAAGCAAAACTCATTTACATTCACGTGTTTAGAAAAATGTGTAGAAATCAAGGGAATACTGAAAACTATATTAATCAGATTCAACTATAACTAAAATACTACAATACATTAAATAGAAAAAATACACAAACAAAACCCTAACTATTAAACGGGCCTAAACAAGTGGGCCGGGCCAATGGGCCTTATTAACTAACATCCCCTCTCAAACTCGAGTTTGACAAGAAACCTTCAAATCGAGACGACGACATGAGACGTAAGATCCAGCAGATAAAGAAGCAGACAAATACTGATTCAGAGAAATCCGAACGAGGTAGACGAAGAGCGTAAACAGACAAATACAAATTCAACAGCAGAGATTCGAACAGAGGTAGACGAAGAGCGATTCAGCAGCAGATAAATTCGACAACAAAGAAATTGAGCATGATATATCCGATTCGATGATTCGACATAAAACCAAAGTGAACGATGCGAAACCACGTGTGTAATCGTGCGATTCGAGACAAAACCGTGGAACCAGATGCAGAACCACGTGTTGATTTAGATGCACGATGTTGATGTCGAGATGCAACACATAATTACTCAAGCACCAGTCGGATTAATTAAAGCTATCAGATCACCATCACCATTATCATCACCAATACAAAACCCATTACCAATTCAGAATTCGAACCAAACAATAACCCGATACAAATACCAATACCAATAATCAATAAACAAAATGTATACTCATAGGCCAGCTATACTTCTTACCGTCTGGCCAATGATGCCTTTTGAGCATCAACTATCATCAATGGACCAAAGAGACAATAATAATATTGTTATCGATGATTTTAATAACACCAGTTGTATAAATATGTAAAAAAATACAAACAGTTTTTAATATAGGTCTTTTTAAGAGTAGTCTTGCTCTTGAGTAAGATGTATTACTGTCTATATTTAATCTGCTCAATACTTCATTTTCATAATTATTGGGTTTTGTTATAGGTCAGTAGGTGTTGATTTGGATTTATGCATTTCACTTTGTTTACAAACGTATAATAGCAACAAAGTTTTATCTTAAATCTCATACCGAGCAAACTACGTTTTATGCATACTAAAACTAACCATAATTATTGCCATCTAAAGGACAAAATTTTGGTCCAGTTTGTCTTTAGCTTTTGATTTTGTTTGTAAAAATTTTAATCAAAAAAATGGAGTCACATCTGTTCTATTCATCAAATGGATTTACTTATATGTTGTTTGAATCAACTAATTAAAAACAGAGTATAACTATATAAATCTTCTCGCATAACTACTAGGCCTAACAGGGTAATGTGCTTATAGTAAGTAGGTTACTACTATTATATTTGTGGTCAAAGGAGGACACTTTTGGAGACGAGATTAGAACTCTATCACACTCTTGGATTTTAAGTACATAGAAGTAAAAAAGTTGTATCCAAAACGCCTTGACTGGATTGCTAATCCCAAAAATGTTTGTGATTGATTGTAATCTTTTCTAGCATCTTGTTATGTTTTACTGGAATGGGCCGTTCATAGAAAAAAGAAAACATCCACCCAACTATCGTGTAAAATGTTATCCGAAAACAGTATCATGTCAAGGTATAAACATCTCGAAATACATTATCTTGAACTATGTTCAGAATTGAAGAGCAGCTATTAATCAGTATTCACAAATTATATCAAATATACGATCATATCCTCTTATAAACGTATAATGCAAGAAGAACACATGATCATATGATAAGTAATGCGTAGAACACTCAAACACATACCACAGCATATGATTCTACGTTTATTCAGCTTCATTGGGATTAAATAGCATGTCTCTTAATGAGACTCCTAGGTGTTTGACGACGAAACACAGGATGATCTTGTAATCTTGAAGCACAAATTAATATAGTGCCATATCAAGATGTCGCGATTATTGAGCTAAACACAAGATACATGCCTTCCAACGTCCACTATGTTGTCGTGTGATCATCCTTGACCTTGCTTCGGGTACTTGATTGTTCTTCCTCTTATATAGAGAAAAATTTCTCCCGCCACAAGATCCTATTTCTTCACTTGAGTTCAATGCTACAATGGAAAAAAGAAACTTGTTTAACACATAAGATAATAGAAGCAACAAAAGAACCATGAATTTTACAATTTTAACATACACACTATATATTCAGAATAAATACACGGAAATTACCCCCACCTGAACCAGCGTCTGATGCATAAAGCATGAAATTTTTTATATCAGACCCAAGGATTGGAAGACGCCCACCACGAGCATACAACTTAAGGGACAAATCAATAACATTCGACACCTTATCATCCTCGTTTACTAGAAATCTTAGAGGCCCTGAACTCCCAACTACATTTACAGTGATCAAAAGACGGTTATTCTTCATATTGACATCAGCCTCATGGTTGTTCATCTTCTTTCGTGATAGAACCAATCTCATAGAGTTGTTTCTCTTCATGTTATTTTCGGTTTTCATTTAAAGGAATAAGGCTGGATTTTGATCCTAAGACAATAGTGAGTTTGAAATATGATATTCGAGTGATTCAAGTGTCCAAAACAAGATTCAAATTAAGGTTGGAAGTTGTGTTTGTTTGGAGTGACTAAGATAAAGGTTTTGTTTGGAACTTGGTTGGTGTCAAGAATTCCAAGGTTTATATATGTGAAGAACGAGGTAGTGGGGTGATATATGTATGAAACGAATTGAAGAAACCAGTAAAGTTATAGCTAGATCCACCTCACGATCACCCGCTAGTAGAATATATACTACGTATAAAGTTGGCACTTTATATTTGTCACTTTTGATCAACTTAACTGTCGATTAAGTCTGTTCACATCATAATATATTATGGGATCCGTTGGCCCGAACGAAATCGAACCTTCTTTTCATATAGATTTACAACTAAGTAATTCTTTTGTATATCTTTTTCTGTCTTCCAGCTGAGTAAGCATAAACAAAAACGAACAACCTTTGTTCTGAACGTTACCCAGCAAGTCGTGTTCGTGTTTATTTACTCGGTGACTTAAAGTTGAACAAAATTATGTCTTACTTAAATGGATTCTTAAAACAAATACATCTAAAATATGGATTTTTTTTTTTGCAATACAGTTCTATGGTACTTTTGCAATATACTGATATTTACCATTATCAAAACTATATATGAGATTGAATATAGTTCAAAGAAACTATCAAATCACGAATATACACAAGTAAAATATTTTAGTATAGTATAATGCAGCCATGAAAACGATATTTTTATTCTAATAATACATGACAAAACATGCAAAAGTTAATTCTTCCTGTGAAATTGAGGGGACTCTTATGTCACGAGTCACGACTCTCGACTTCTAAAATGTTTTTATCTAGCATGGTGCATGGTGGGAGGGGAACACAATTAGGGGTAATCACGACGACAAATAAAATATGCTTGTCGGCTTAATTGTTATAATGTTATGTCATTATGTGTTAATTAGTAATTATCGTTATGTACAAATCATATATCTTGCAAACAACTCTCAGTATCCAATGAAATTCTAAGTTCGGAAAATTTATGCTTGATTATTGGATAGCTAGGTTGACATGACGTTAAGCATATGAATTGATCGAGTATATGTTGAAGTAAACTCGTATATAGATTAAGAGGTATAGGGTATAATTTCACCGTGATCATTTATACTGATATGGAATCCTTACTTACATCACAATCCTAGTCATGAGCATATGTGGGTATACCTTATTTGATTTCGTAAAACTTAGAGTGAAATGAGGCACACACACTATTGTAATGTGAACCATTAGCGGGCGTTCATGCGCTTTGTAAGCTACTTGGTCGAGGAAGGTAAGGCATGTGAGAGATGCCTGTTTTGGGTGTTACATGACTTGCAAACTTGACCTGATCATACGCATGCTCAAGCCCTTTTACACGGTGCACGAGGTCTGGGTTTTGCTGCAGATTTAAATCTTTTGGAGAGATATAACCTAACCTAGATCTTTCGTATGAAAATTATAATAATCCTAGGTGACTTTTTTCTAACCTATATCCAAAGCCTAAACTCAGTGCGTGGTGCTTTTCTTGACATGAATCATGGAACGTTACAAGTACTCGTTGTTTTGCCCATATATATAATCTTATCTCCGCTTTCACTCTCTTAGGATCTCAAATCAATGAATAAAGAAAAACCAAACCAACAACATTAGCAATTTAAATAGATTGGTAAGATCAGAGTTGCTAAAACCTTAAACCAAATCATATATAAAACTTCTAGAACTGAAAATCTGATTTTATAAGACTAAAAGGCACCATGGTTGTATATTTTATTAGGTTAAAACACATAAAAGAATACCCCAAATCCCTGGTAAATAGCAATCAACATGAAAAGATGCCTCCAGTTCCACTTCCAACTTATGAAAAAGTACAACATCATACCAACTTACCAAACACTAAATAAGTGCCCCTTTTATCCCAGTGCACAAATCCAATATTATGACTTTTGGCACAAAACAATTAAGCAAATAAAACTTTGACACATGATAGTGCGCAATCTCTAAGCAAAGAGGATATCCTACTTTAACATTTAAAACAAAATCATTATAATCTAACCAATAAAATCACTATAATCAGACCTGCACAGGGTACACTCTTCCCACAAAGATACCTGATATACTATAATCATGCCAGCAACTTTTCGCTTTAAATTTATTGGTAGACTTTCCTGTGTTTAATTAAGCAAATTGTACAAAAGTGAATGCAGTGAATCAAGTGACATGAAAGAGGCGAAAAGGTCCTTACAATGTATTGAGCAATGTTAAACACTCCATAAAACAGGGTTGAATAAACTAACATTTATAGAATTTCTGTAACAATTAACATCTCTTTTTTTGAATGTCATTAATAAAATTTATCATTCAAAATGTAAAAGCCATCACTCTTTTATAAGAGTTACAGAGACATTACCAATAACCATAGAAAGGTATTATTAGAGGGGTGCGACTCATTATTCCAAAAAGTACAACATTTGCCTTGGCGCATAATAAATAAAATATCTAATACGGCTCTTAATAAAACGGACAAGGTTTACCCTGTTCAGGTTTCCCAGGGAGGCGGGCCTTTTTTACTAAAATGTATGCGGTCTCACCGAGTTAATCCCGGACCGTTTCCGAACCTTCCCTGGCCACCCCCATAAAAATAAAAATACCTTGTGGACCAAACTCAATATCTTATACGAGTAAGGCTGTTCAACGAGTTTGAATTAAATCGACTATATGCCTAACACAATGTTTTTGAAAGATAAACAGTCCCCTATATGCTTAAGACAAGGTACTTATACAAGGATCATAAAATGCGGCAAAAGCAGAATCAGAACAAGAAAGTGGAAGATATACAAACTCTTCGGTAGAATTCTTAACTTTGATTTATATACAAAATGTTAGTAAGATAGTACACAATGGCTAAAAATTGAAGCATGCATACCCATTAAGCAAGTCCAATCGCTTGGCAAGTCATAAGTAATTAGCTTGACACGCCAGAGTACTATTCAACGATCAACAAGTTGTTCTCCATTAATCCTCGCCAACAGTTGGGTAGTCCGGTGACAGAAGCCACTCTCCATCCACCAAGAATTTGATTTCATACCTTCATTGTGTAGATTAATGTGTCAACTAGAGATAATTCAAAATAGAAAAGATGCAAACACATCCACGGTCCACAAGATCTCTTTAGTTTGTCGTTATTGTCATGTATTTTAGATATATTTGACTAACTAAAACACAGTTGCATTAAACTATATCTGCACTTTTTTCTAGACGGGGTATTATTTGTGTTAGAGGAACGTACCTTCCAGGTCTAAGCATTATTGATGTGGAGAACCTTGTGTAAGAACCGGTATACTCTGCTGATAAGTATTCTCCATGACTCCAGCCATCAAATGAGCCCATTACTTGAACACTCTGGAACCAAAAAAGCGAATACCGGTCACTAAGTTGAAAATCTAAGCCATATGCCATGAGAATAAAGGACACCACTGATCGAACTTAAGGAATGTAAAAACGCACAGAACTAAACAAACAACAAACACCCAATGTTACTTGGAATAAGCTCTCCAATTAATCGAAAAATACTTGCTTACAAAACCGATATTGAATACATCATGACAAACCACACCGGTTTGTATATATAGGAATAGAACAAGCTTTCCTAATCCTACTACAATTCTAATATAACTAGAATATTAAACCGACATTCACCCCATGGGCTCGGTCAATAGTGCTGCCGCCCCATGGGCTCGGGCCGACATTAGCCCAACATTCACCCCCAATTTCGACTCGAGATAGGAGGTCTTCAACTCCGAGTAACTCTTGCATTTCCTTGAACTTAATCCTTGCGAGAGCTTTCGTCGTAATATCAAGACGTTGCAAATCACCTCTTACAAACTCAACTTGTACTTGGTCTCTTTCAACACACTCTCGGATAAAATGATAACGTGTGTTTATATGCTTGCTTCTCCGTGAAAGACTAGATTTTCATAAGTGCAATAGCCGATTTGTTGTCAACAAATAAGACCACCACTCTTTCTTCCATTCCGTTATTTCACTCAACAACCCACGTAACCATATCCCTTGACACGCGGCCGAGGTTGCGCCCATGAACTCGGCTTCACAAGACGATAGAGCCACCGTGTTTTGCTTTTGTGAGCACCAAGTGATAGGTGATTTACCTAGATAAAATACATGCCCGGTTGTGCTTCACCATCATCTTGGTCCATAGCAAAACTACTATCACTAAACCCCACTAACTCCTTGGTTTTCTCTTGGTTGTATCGTATTCCAAAATTCAAACTACCTTGGATATACCTTAGTATTTGTTTCACAATGCCATATGTGATTCTTTTGGTTCTTGCATATAACGACTAACCAAACCAACCGAATAAGATAAATCGGTCGAGTGTGTAGTAAATACCTTAGACAACCAACTCGTCGCCTATATAATGTTGCATCAATCGGTTTTCCTTCCTTGTCCATGCTTAACTTCATTCCGTGTTCTAATGGACATTGAGTAGGATTTGCTTCATGCATCCCAAAGATCTTTCAAGATCTTCTTTGCATAGCTTTCTTGACTTAGTGAGATACTCAATCCTCTTGCTTTACTTCAATACCAAGATAATAGCTCAATTTTCCCAAATCACTCATATCGAACCTTTCTTGCATTTGTCTCTTAAATTCACCAATTTCACTAAGCTTTGAACCGGTTACTAAGAGATCATCTACATAGACCGCATAATCAAGATTGACTTGTTTGTCTTCTTCACATATACCGCTTGTTCGTGTTGACATCGTTTGAACGATATTTGCTTGAGTTCTCTATCAAGTTTTGTATTCCACGCCTTAGTGCTTGTTTAAGTCCATAAAGCGCCTTTTTCAACTTGTAGATCTTCCTTTCTTCTCCTTTCTTCACGAACCCCTCCGGTTGTGTAACAAACACTTGCTCTTTTAGTTCTCCATGTAAAAGTCGACTTTACATCCGGATGATGTAGTCCTATGCTTCTTTTCGCCAATGAGATCAATAAACGCACTGCTTCAATCCAGGTACTACGGTATGAAATACCTCATCATAGTCAATTCCTTCCTTTTGAGCATAACCCTTTGCTACTACCCGAGCTTTAAACTTATTAATTGAACCATCCGGATTCTCTTAATTTTGAACACCCACTTTAATCCAATGGGATTAACATTAACCTGAGCTTCAACTAATTCCCATGAATCATTCTTCTCGATAGACTCAATCTCTTGCTTCATAGCAACCATCCACTGCTTGAGACTTTTGCTTGGAACGTTCTTGGTTCATCATCTTCAATCAAAAGTAGATTTTGATCTTCATTAGCAACCGAGGTTCTTGAACTGACCCCGTAATAAAGTCATTAAATCTAGTTGGCTTAGTTGAAACCCTCAAGAACGCCTCATAATTGGTCGAGTTTACATCACGTGAATAGGGCCATTACCCGCCTCGCTTTGAACTTCTTGTTCGGTATCGACCGGTTGATTTTCATCAACATCATGATGATTTTCACCTCTTGATCTTCCTCAACTTCATCGGTTACACACAGGTTAACAAATCCACAACCCGTATCAATAGAACCGTGCCATTCTATGACAAACATACCGGTTTAGCTCGTGTGATTCGCTTCCAAAGAACATACTTCCACCAAGTTCCTCATTAAACTCCGCATCACGACATACCACTATTTTCTTTAGTTTTGGATTGAACAATGAAAACCTTTTGTACCGGCTCGTTTCGATGTAAATGAGTCGTGTTGACTGTCGTCTAACTTATGTAAATATGGCCTTGTTCTGTTGCATAAGCCACACATCCAAATACCCGAACCCTCCAAGTTAGGCTTTTTCCTTTGAAAGCCTCGTATGGAGTTTGATTAACTAGAGCTCGAGTTGAAACTCTATTAATCAAGAATGTGGTGTGTCTAACTCCTTGACCACATATAGTTTGGTGCGTCTCGTGCTTTTAAGATGCTTCTAGTCATTCCCATAAGAGTCCGATTTCTCCTTTCCACGACTCCATTTTGTTGTGGTGTGTAGGAGTGGTTAGATGTCTTGTTATACCCTCGTTTTCACAAAAGTTGGTAAATTCTTTTGAAGTGAACTCACCTCCTCTATCGGTCCTTAGGGTTATAATCTTCTTTCCCGACTTCTTCTCAACTAAAGCTTTGAACTTTTGAAGTATTCAAATGCTTCTTTTTCCTTCAAGGTAAAGTCCACATAAAGCGTGAAGTCATCAATAAGAACAAATATGTACCTGTTTCGTGCTATGGATGGTGGAGAAATTGGTCCACATAGGTCGGCATGTATGAGTTGAAGAGGATGTGTTGCCTTAAATTTCCGCTTTAGGAAACGACTTCTTGGTTTGTTTTCCTACCAAACAAGATTCACAACTTGTTCTCTCGATGAATTATTGGCAACTTTTCAACCATGCCCTTCCTCGCCATTAATTCCATCGTCTCGAAATTAATGCGACCCATCCTAGCATGCCATAACCAAGCATTATCTTCCATCTTTGCTTTGAGACACACCGGACTTCCAACTTGGAGCTTAATCTTGTAAAGTCTATTACTTGTTCTAGAACCTTCATCGAAGCTTGCCATCCGAGTCGCGATAGTAAGAAGATTACCTTTCATACGAATGTCACATCCGCCTTCGGTAGCTTGCCCAAGACTAATTATGTTGCTTTTAGCTCGGGTGGGTAATGACTCCAAAGATTAACCGTTGCTCACCCGCTTTTCCTTCAATGATTATCGAACCCTTCCCTTTATCTCAATGTAGGAGTTATCACCAAACTTCACTCACGGAGATATTCTCATTCAACTCCGAAAAGTATTCTCGGATCCCCGTCATGATTACTTGCTCCATTATCCAAATACCAGTGTCTTCCTCGTTTGGCTTAGTATTCAATTGGTTTGGGATAATCTTTTCTTCATTCGAAAACTACTTCTTGAACGCTTTTCATCATAAAAGTGTTGGGTCATCATCATCCTCCGCTTTCAAAGGTTTGATTCATGCTTTTGCTTCGCTCACGCCGCTCGTTGGCGCTTAGAAGCAAAGTGACCATATTCATCACATCTCAAGCATTGAATCTTTGAAAGGTCTCGACTTTTGTTCTTCTTTTGATCCGTATTGCTCCGGAGTTGTTTTGGTTTCCACGGTTGCGGTTATTAGCTCGACCACTACCGAGATTTGTTTGAGAAGAAAAGTTTGACCTTCTGGCTGCCACCGGAGGAATTCCTTCCTCGACCTTTCTTATCATATCTTTCACCCTTCCGAACATCAACTTGCTTGATCTTCGGAAGTGTGTCAACACCTTCATTCTTCCTTCAAAAGCTTTCAACCTTCCAATTGCTTCTTGAAAAGACATAGTATTCAAGTCAAGAAATTGTTCTATCGAGGCAACAATTGCAACATACCTATCCGGAACGGATGCAAGTAACTTCAACAAGTTTTTGTCTTCATAAATTGTTCCCAAGTCGTTGACTTCGCCATTATTTTGCCTAACCTAGCCGCAAAGTCATCGATTGATTCGTTGACTTTCATCTTTAAAGATTCGAATTCGTCTCCAGGTTTGCAACCTTGCGTCTCGAACCCGATCAACACCCACATACCGGTCTTCAAAGCTCCCGCATTTCTTTGGGCTGTGTTGAATTGTGAAACTTGAAATGTGATCTTGCTTAGCAACAACTTGTGTTCCTTCCCGGTTCCGATCATCGAGTATTCCATGGACTCGGAATACGCTTTAACTCTTATTGCCCGTATGTTATAGTTCGTGCTTGTTAACATTGGACATTGAAGAGCCGTCTTAGAATGTTCAATAGGTGGTGGTTGACTCGACTCGCCTTGCACCATCTTTCTTGAACACCTTTGTAAGTTACCGGTGTAGTTGGATCGACTTCCACTTCAGAGCACGCTTGTTTTACTTCGCCTAAGTAAACCAAGTGTAAAGTTTGAAACTTTATCGACTTCGAAACCCTTTAGCTTGTGTTCGATCGACTTGGAACCCTTTAGTCGATCGCTGATAACCTTCGTGATCGACTAATCTTGGAACCCTTTAGTCGATCGCTTGAAACCTTACGTGATCGACCAAGCTTTAACCTTGCTCGATACCAAATAAAGGACACCACCGATCGAACTTAAGGAACAAAAAAACGCATGTGAACTAAACAAACAACAAACACCCAATGTTACTTGAATAAGCTCTCCAATTAATCGAAAAATACTTGCTTACAAAACCGATATTGAATACATCATGACAAACCACACTCGGTTTGTATATATAGGAATAGAACAAGCTTTCCTAATCCTACTACAATTCTAATATAACTAGAATATTAAAACCGACATTCACCCCATGGGCTCGGGTCAATAGTTGCTGCTGCCCCATGGGCTCGGGTCAGACATTAGCCCAACAGAGAATATAGCAAGGAGTAAATTTAATCAAGAGATGTCAGTATTAAACAAGGGAGAAGGTTCTCATCATTAGGAAACCAAAATCAATGTTGATGTCGTCTTTCACTTTTTATGATATATAATGTATGTGAACATCTTCGAATGCCACCTAAATTACCAAAAAAGAAGTTGGCTATTTCTGTCCAAATAAAAATAAAATAATCCAATCTACAGAGGTTCAAATCCAGGGCTGCTTAACTTCACAGAAAAGTTTATATTTTTCTTACGCCTTGTTTGGCAAAGATTTTTCTTTTGTTTAGGTGTTTACATTTTTACAGATTAAAAACTTTAAAGCAAATGGTGTTCGCAAATATTTATCTATTCAGAGACCAAAATCTGTTTGCAAAATGCAAATGGCAGTTCAAAACTTAGATCTTGAATCTAATGCTTCACAATTTACAAAGCTGGCTTACAACTTGTTGCCAATTTGACTTTAATAAGGTTACACTTATAAAGTCCACAAAACAGAATCTCGATAACATGATTCTGATAACCTTTTTTGTCCCAATTTCATATTATAAGTCCACATCATTTTTCAGGCCGATTACATATTATAAGCGCTTTCACTATATAAGCATTATTTAACCTCGCTTTTCTAAATTCCAGTAAGTTTATTTTAAACCACTTTATCTTATACTTTCTGCATGACTAAGAGGATGTCACCCTCATGGAGTGACAGCTATATATCACATAGAACATCATGGCATAACAGTAAAAGTGTAAAATATTCAAAACAAGAAAAAAAAAAAAAAAAAAAAAAAAAAAAGATTGTCAGTGGTTGCAGAAGATGATTTGTTGTAACGCACCTCTGCCATGCCGGACCAGAATAAAGACACCTCTTTGGACTGGGCAAGTTCCACGTCCTTTATTTGTTTCTTTAGTTTCTCTTGCACCCCTAAAGACAATAAGAAACATGCTTTTGTTAGAAAGGTGAATAGTTGCACTTTCATGATTCATGCTCAGGGAAAAACTTGTAACATCATCAACTCATCATCATACCTTGCAACTGTAAAAGAAGAAGAGACTGAATATATTTCCCATTTACTTTTCTTGAACCTGCTGGAATGCCATAACTAGCAATTTCCTTCGCCATATTTAGCAATGCCTGCAAGGAAGGTAATACATCAAATAAAGATATAACCAAGGTTCCGGAGAAGCTTATCTGATACAGGGGCGGAGATAGGAGGGGGACAGGGTGGGCCCCGCCCCCTAGAAAAAAAAAATTGTACTAAAAATTTTCCTAAATACGTAGCTATTTTTGTGATTTCCGCCCCTAAACAATAAGATTTGTAGTATAGTTTTTTATAAATTATCAAAGTCTACCGCCCTCGATTTATAAATTTCTGGCTCAGCCCTGCCAGTATCATGGCCAAAAGATGGGATTCCAGAACTTCTATTATTAATATCCAAGTACTTCAAAAATCTTGTAGTTATTTTTAAGCTATACACATGAGAAATTAAGTCGCAGTGATGAAGACACAAAACTGCACAAAATGTTGGACCAAATTATCTATTAAAATAAACATTCAATCAAAAAAATATTTACTACACTCGAGAACATAAAGGAGTTGATGGAAATAACCTGGATCTCAAGTTCAGTGACAGCAAGTTCACTTTTAAACTGAGAAATAGCATCCTCCCTTACAAGCAACTGCAGATAAATTTAAATTGTCTTATCAATCAAAAGAGTTCGTTTGCAACAAGATATAGTAGTGCATATTGTCTATCTTATTTCCAACAACTTTTATTACTAAATATTGCCGTGTAAAAGAAGGAAACTTTAGCTTGAGCAAACTTAAAGAGACTGGGAGATGCAGCCGAGATTGCTATATGATAACAAGAGATAGAAAGTGTCTGCAGTCTCTTTGTTAAAAATGTCTCCTACATAGCAGTTACGGACCTGACGCTTGAGATACCGGTTGTGCTGATTGGCCTCACTTAGCTTCTTTAAGAGCTTTGCCCTCTCAGCATCAGCAAGAAGTGACTTCAGCTATTCATAAAAAATGTTTGTAGCATCAAGAAAAATTACCAGATTGAAAACAAAAAGGAATAAGATATGCTACTGAACACCTGCAAGATTATGCCAAAAAAGCAAAATCCAATTACGTATATAACAGTATACCTGATCGTTATCAACCAATTCAGGAACGTCTTCTGCGGATGCGTCCGAAGCGTACTCATCACCTTTTGAGTAATTATTTGACTGCATTGATGAAAATTTGTCCTCAAGAGTGGTGGGCAAACAAAGTACTCTCCAATGGACAGAGCGCATATCATGTTTTAGACAATAATCTTGATCTATATAAGAGAACTTCCGAAAACCCTTCCTCAAACACCAAGGAACCAATTTATACTGAAATCCATGTATATTTGACAGACTTGAAATTCTATTTGGCCATAAAAACCATGATATGTGTTTGTTACCATGCTGACTGTCAAGCAATAGCAGAATAAAATTTATCAGTAAGCGTTAAACAACATTTGTGTTTTGGAAGTAAAGCAAGGTCAAATAATAGGAATAAGATGCCTAAGAAATTCCCACCATTTAAATTATAAGACATATTGCTACCAAATGTATTCAGGTAAAAACAGAAAGTTGGAAATCAAATACTTAAATAATTTTTCTTGGACATCCAGAAAATAAGAAGGCTGTTACTGTTGCCACGTTGAACCAACATAAAGACTTTACCTAGATAACAATCCTTGTGTTGAAGTGCTCATTGTATGGCACTCCATGGCGTTGGTATCCTAATAAATAAAAACATCAAAAAATATACAGATTAGAAACAAAAAATACTTCTCTAAGAATGCAAACAATCATGTATACTTAAAAAAGCTACTAGAAAAGAAGGCCACTCATAACGCAGCAGCAGTAAACTGATGTGATGCCCGACTGACAATTAAAATGAACAATATAATGTAAATTTTATAGCAAACCATTGTGAAGTATGATTGGTACAGCTTCTTGGAAGGCGAGATGTTAGAAACATCAAGTAATAGCTATGCAAGGTTCCCAATCGCCCATATATCTCTTACAAGGATTGAACACTCAAAAACCTCAAGGCTACTTGAAATGTATTCGTATCAAGTGGACAAAGGCCTTTTCCTACATGTCTTTACGTTTTTTTTTTGTTGTTTAAAAATAAAAATGTCAAATCACATGAAGAAGCTTGTTTAGTAACTACATAGAAATTGGAAGTGTTTCATCCAAGATCAGGCAGAACTCTCAGTTCTTAATCAACCCAAAATCAATGGAATCCTATTATTTTGTAGGGGAATACCAAATAGAAAGAGTAAATAGTGGTAGTATATTTAGTTAAAAGATCAAAATTTGCCTCATATCCTTAGACTTGAGCTAATTAGATACAAACCACCCAATCTATCATGCGAGCTCCATGAATCGGGTTAGAATAAGGGTCTGACGAACTAAAAGTTTCTAGCTTGACTTGGTATACGTATTACGTAAGCATACAGCATCGGACTATAAATACAATCAAATACAGAAACCTGACACTGATCAATAAAAGATTCAAGGAAGTTGAAAGCATGTTTTGGAGTACGTAATTTTAATCTATACAAGAAGAAGGAAATGACATGTTGTAAAAAAAACTTCCAAATGTGCTTGACATTCTTCTTTTAATTTCCACTAATTAGGCTGAAAACACAAGACAGGATGATGGTGTGGACTGTGGAGTAGTAACACTAATTTGCTACTGTGAGTTTAAGTGGATATTGGCAGCTTTAAAAGCGAAGATTCATGCAAGTGTTACTCAAAAGTCAAAACTATCTTTTACAATATAAAATGCAGCTCATGAGTATCGCAGCTACAAGGTCTACTCAAGTCTTAAGAGTAGCCAAATAATGGAGATTCATATGAAATTCTACAACAGTCAGCAGAAGTAATCTGGTTTTGCATTGGATTGCTGATGATGAGCTAATGGGTAGAATTAGTTTTAGCTATGTTTGAATGTTGTTGTTGTATGGTAAAGGTTCGACATCCATGGGTGTACGGAGTTGGGGTTTCTCCGTCGATTTAAACCTTTTTGTTAAATTTTGGGGTATTAATCTATGGCAAACATGTCACTCTATCAATTGCTAATGGCTTTCAAGTTATGATCATTGCAGGACTATTACAGGGGTTAATCATGGACAAAGCATAAATGGTTTAAAGTTCCAAGACGTTCATTTCTGCTGAAGCTTTTCTTGTTTCTGCTGATGAGTCATTTATAGCCGTTAGAGGGGTCTTAGTGTATCTTTATCTCCTATTTAATAAGTCCCTTAATCTAGGGTTACATGAACTGGAGTGTGCAGTCATTTTCTCACACTCTTCTCTTCTCTTTGATCATTTCAGTGATCTTGTCTCTTCTTTGTATTTGTATGATTATTGTCTCATTGACATTAATCTAATCTTGTAACATTTTGGATACTATTGTTGATATAATCTAAGCCGACTATTGAGGCTTAGGTTTGAATAAAAGTTCTTCTGTTTACTTGTTGTTGTTGATACTTTCGAACACTTTTGGAGAAAACAGGTGATAGGATTGTGTCTAAAAGGGCTTTATATGAAGCTAGACTTGATGATGATGGTAAAGTGGTAGATATGATAAGCAATGGTGTTTGGAAATGGGCAAGAAGTTAATCAATTTCCTGTCCCTTTTCTTAATGAGTAGAAGAAGGACAGTGCAATATTCTACTAAGGCAGATCAATTCGCATCTAATGTAATTCTACTATATGCTATGCTATTCTCATTTTAATCATGCATTCATAATGATAATGATTACCAATTCGCATCTAATGTAATTCTACTTTCAGACAAATAATCGCTAAATAAATAAATAAATAAACTCAAATTAAGAAAAAAAACAAGTCAACAGGAAGCAAGTTGAATTCACACATTGCCACATTCAATAAGCTAACTCAAAAACACATCTAACATCATCAAATAGAAATAAAGAACAAACTGACCTTATTGTAAACTGCTTACTTTGACAACACTCGTATACTGTGTGTGTAGATTAACGGTATAAATAAAGATTATATGTGGAGGGAAGCAACTGTATGCCACGTGTTACGCTGTTTATGGACCATCTGATTATTGATATCCCATTTTAGTTTTTTGTTTTCTTGTTTCTTCACACTAAGCTACAAACAATATTTGGTATTACCAAAACGTGTCTAATACTATTACATATCTTTAGTCTAAGGTCAAAATAATAATAATAATAATAATAATGGTTATTTATAGTGTACAAATTTACCTGTAATAACAAGGAAATAGGTTTATATAAATTTTTTTAAAAAAAGAAAGTTTAAAAACAAAGTTTACAAAATTAATTCTTTCATCCGTCTTGAGCATAATTGTCAAAACTTTGAGCTTTTTCGATCTTTTCTTCAACTGACCAATTAATATTTTTATTTGTATATAATACTTGATAAAATTATACCAAATGAAAATCGTTTAAAACCTAATCTATTCATATATTTTTATCAAGACTATATTATACAAATAAAAATATTTGTGGTCAAATTGAATACAAATCTTAAAAAGTCAAAGTGACAATTATTATAGACGGATTAGATTTAAAATTGAAAATGGAGCTTTGGGCCAACATGGGTTGTTGAATCTGCTAGTGTAATTATAAAAGGAAAAAAAACTACAACACCTCAATTGAATTGAACATGTGACCATGTTAAACCTTGATGTAATTTTTTTTTTTTTTTTGAAGGTGAATTTTTATTAAGTCTTAGCGTGTCATGCATTCGACAATGGAGGTCTGTACTACGTTCGGTGTAATAATAAGCATAAATAGACGGACAGATAGTCATAGAAGGTTTTATATCACTGCTAATTGATACAAAGGTTGGTGACTAGATATTATTATAGTCTAATGGTAATTTCGAAAACAAGAAACATCATTAAATGGTCTAGTAGTAAGTTTTTTGGCTTTAAAACAAGAGGTAAGTGTTCAAATCTTGTTACTCGTGTATATTTGGAAACAGATGGCTAGGAAAGGGCCGGAAACGGTTTCGGGGTTAAGCCGATAAGATCGCGTACATCTGAGTCAAATTGTTCGCCCTCTCATGTAACCCGATGTAACCTGAATCTGTTTGTTTGTAATTGTATAAACAAGAAAAAAAAATGTTAAAAATTCAAACTAAATAATATCCAAATTAAAAAACAAACGTTTTCACCAAAATATCCATAAAATAGTAAGCGTCCTACGATTTTCTCAAAACTGTATCATTTTTAAAATTGCAGTGTTTTTAAAAGTATCACAAGGTGGTTGCGATTTTTATGTTTCTCTATGTTTGGCACGAAGCTTTTGGAGTTTTTTGGAGCGAACGGCGGTGATCAATGAGCTTTTGATTTTATTGTTCGTTTGGAAAGGAAGCGGTGGCGCTTTCTATTTTTTAAATACTCATTTTCCCATGCTTTTAAAAAAATTGTGTTGTATTCTGTATTCTGCTCACGCTACTATCATCACACCACTACTCACAACTCACTGCTAATGACCAATGCTATTTTACCAAACACACCCTAAATGTCATTTTAATGCTCAAAATTCTATATTAGTAATTATTAATTAACGTAGTAATTTTCCTTTTCGAACTTGTTATACTTCACCTTGGTAGTGTTTTATGAAAATTTAGAAATCCTCCCCAAACGCATAGCCTGCCAATGTTCTTTACAAGCCCAACCCGCACCAGCCAGCTAGTTCAAAATTATTAGAATAAAAGTTGTCAATTAAAATGGTTATCTATTTACTCAAGTTTTTGGCGTGTATACTACCAACACCAAGACTACCTTTATCAAAGCTAGCAAGGATTGATTTCCTCTTCACCCAAACGATACCCTTTTCACCCTTTTTGAAGCCCCAAAAAATGCGAGTCGATTACTTTTTATTTGCGCTCCAAATAGCAATAGGTAGTAAGTAGGGAGTATGCTAGAACCACCTTAGAAATGGTTAAATGGCCACCAAAAGACAAATTCTTTGTTTTTCATGAAGAAAGACGTTTGTTAAATTTATCTATCATATCCGACCAACTATTTACCTTTGACATATCACGTCCAACTAGTAAACCAAGATAAATGAAAGGAAGCGAACCAGACTTACAATTGTAACCGGAAGCAACATTTTTAACCTCTTCCATGTTAACACCAACTCCAAAAGTGCTACTTTTAGAATGTGCGGTTTTCAAAGTAGTAGACAATAAATAGATTTACTCAAGTTTTTGGCGTGTATACAACCAACACCAAGACTACCTTTATCAAAGCTAGCAAGGATTGATTTCGTGTTCACCCAAACGATACCCTTTTCACCCTTTTTGAAGCCCCTAAAAATGCGAGTCAATTACTTTTTTTGGCGCTCCAAATAGCGATAGGTAGTAAGTAGGGAGATTGCCTAGAACCACCATATAAAGAGTTAAACGGCCGCCAAAGACAAATTCTTTGTTTTTCAGGAACAAAGACGTTTCTTAAATTTATCTATCATATCCGACCAACTATTTACCTTTGACATATCACGTCCAACTAGTAAACCAAGATAAATGAAAGGAAGTCGAACCGACTTACAATCAGAATCCCAAGCAACATTTTTAACCTCTTCCATGTTAACACCAACTCCAAAAGGGCTACTTTTAGAATGTGCGGTTTTCAAAGTAGTAGACAGTAAATAGATTAACTATAACTTTTTTCTGTAAGAAAGTTTAAACGTCATATTGTAACAAAACTTGAAAATTCGTAACAATTCCTTTAGACACTCAAGTGAGACATAAAGGAAACTAGGTAAGTATATCCTTATCAATTCCTTTTAAAACTTTTGGGCAAAAAGAAAATGGAAAGATAACTTGATTCAACCCAATCGGTAGTAATAGGAAAGTAGTATATGCTTTGATCGGGTCACCTGCCCTGTCTAGAGTCTTTTGTGCCACTTGTTATAACTTTTCATAGTATGTCGAAATTATTATGTTTTATATGGGACTATAAAACTTTTTGAGATAGTCAAACTTAGTAGCTGAGAATATAAATGTGTTTCAAACTTTCAAGTCAAAGGTTATAGTTTAAATTGGAGACCTTGACAATGCCTTCAAGTCCATAGTCCAACATGGCCTCCACTACTTGTGCCTTCAGTTTTTATTTTTTATTTTTTATTTTTTCTTCTCTCTGTGGGTAATTAATTAAAACGTCAACGTTTCTTAATTTTCAAATAATGTGTGACGTGAAAACTCTCAATATTAAGGGTCCGTTTGATTTAGGTGATTGTTTATGAGTTTATGACTTTGAAAGTTATTAATGTTGTTTCGTTGATTATGGCGTCCATCATAATAGACAAGGATATTCAAATATAAGTTTTCCATATTTATGTGTGTGCTATTATTATACCTTCCATTACCATTTCACCTAATACCAACACCCATATCAATTATGTTTCATAGCAACAAGTCAAACGCACCCTAGAAGTATAAGTACTACCGTTATTTAATAGTTTAAAAAAATACATATTTAGCCTAAAGGTTAGGTTATGAGTGGCCAAAAACGTGTAATTTACTTGTGGAATTAAGGTTGCAAAATGTACATAAATTTTTAAAGATGAGTCATAATTAATCTTTATACATCACAAAAAATATATTCCATGTATCCTCACGTAGGTGAGTAATTTCCCATATGAAGGTTCAACTAATTTGTCTAAAAGTTGTGAGTACAACTTAACACTTTATCTATGAGTCAATAACGACGTTACAAGCTGATACATATATCAGAATAGTCGTATGTGAGTCAATAACGACGCCACCCTTTAGCTAGGTAGAATACAAATATAGTACTATAGGCAAAATTAAATATATACTTTTTTTTAGCAAGAATTAAATATATACTTGCTGAGTAGATTGTCAAATTGTTTAGATAGGCTATTTAACATGTAGTCTTGATAATGACTCAAAAAGATCAGGTTGATCCACCATCATTGACTCATATATAGTTAAAGTAGTAATTGATGTTCTTTTGTAACTAAAATGGTAAAAAAAATTGTAATCACTATTTTTTCCTTTAACAATGATTTATGACATTTCGACCAATTAATTCACGGACTTTGAGTCTAACATCACGCATGCCCAAACCACATAAAGCTCTTACGCTGTAAGGTTCAGCAATCATATTCACGCTTGCTTTAACTAAGAGTACAGATCGCATGTGTCAGTAAGTGTCAGTGAAAAAATGGTGCCACCTCAAGATCTTTTTCTATTACACCACATTCGTTGCTATAACACCAAAACCCCTCCCTAACATAACATCGGTTTTGTGGTGCCGTTGAAAATTTTTTTCATTTTCATTTTTTTAACTTAACATGTGATTTTTTTATAACTCACGACAGTTTATTAGTTTTAACTAATAAAAATAATTTTACTTCTACAAAGATATAGTAGTAACTCATTAGACCCAAAAATTAATCAAATATTGTTGGGCTTTCTAACCCAACATGATTAGGAACTAATTATATACAAACACCAACACTTTAGGTTTTTACTCTCACTTTTTGTCGCCTCCATCAACAAACCTGCAACAACAAAAAACAACAAGTGCAACTTCAACAAAAATAACAAAAACCTACAACTCAACGTGATAATCTGATATTTTGTGTCAAAACGCAACACAAATACACTGAAACACAAAAGAAACAAAAAGAAAAATTGCCAACCGCGGCGTGGGCTGGTGGTGGTGGCGCGAGGCACTAGCACCCAACTCATGGTGTGGGTTGTCGCGCCCAAGGCTCGTGTCAAGGCTATGGCTCAATAGCCATTTATTATCAGATCTACCTAATAATACACTTTTAAGTGATTTTGTTACTCATTTGACTTATGGACATATTTTCTTTCTATAATTTAACTACAAGTTAAGACAATTTATGTAGACTAGGCAAAGTTATCATCTTTTTTAAATTGTATATACTAGTATCATACACCATTGTCCATTGTTGCCAAAATGAAATATAATGATAAGTTACATAGCCTGGTGGCATCTTTGCTCGTAAACCAAGCTATTTTGATGATATAGTGTCGCGTTTTTAATCGGTGTTACAGTAGATGTAATAGTTTTTCTTTGGAAAGTTGGATGAAAAATCCCTCATTCGATTTCTTTCAGAATGTTGTTTTCTAAACTTTCGCTACTTTATATTATTTGTAGTTCAAAAAAAAGAAATCAGCTCACAAACATGAAAATGTATCAGGATCCAAGAAAAGCTGTCGTACATGAACTCCGTTGAGCTAAAGTACCGTCCCATGTTAGTATTTATTGGTGAAATTGTTGGATCCAATGTTCGGTTTGCAACATTAACTTTTTCAAATGTCTAACTTGTATAAAAGGACTAAATCATGTTTGTGTTTGATGTTTGACTTTTTATTTAGATTATTTAAGGGATTCTTTAATCACTTTCATATTATTTCAATATAGTCTAGGCATCTCATTTGATGATCGTGACCCTTACACAGTTAAACGATCAAATGAATGTAAGATGATAATTATTTTCAATTTAACTTAACTGTGTGCATATTACTAAAATTAATTTTTTTTATAAATGCCAAAATTACTCTTAATATTATGTACTTTAATATACTTCGTATTTAATAGATGATAAATGTCTAACAACGTAGACAACATGGATTCGACAACTACAATGTATGTTACAAAGCACATCATGTGCATATTTTATATTTACCACATACTTTGATTACCCTAACCAACATTCAACCGAGAGAAGGCAGTTTTTCGAAGCAAGAGGTCGAGAACTTTACATGGTGTATTTTGGAGCACGTAAACATGTTGAAATACAATAAATGTAGCATTTACACTACACCATATTCTTGATCAACATAACATCCAAGTTGTATGTCTTGAATTTATATACTTTGGCCAATGTTTTGGTTGTATCCGTTTGGTACTCCAAGCTATTTTGAGCCGTTTTCTTATTTATTTTTGAAACTTTTAGCGTAGTACCATATGAGTATACGTGGTTAAATTTAATCATATCTAAATAACTAAATATGATATAATATATCAAAATCATTGACTTACATATATCTCTGGTGGAATAAGCTCATGTATCCATCGATTAGTTTACAATTTATGAGAAGTCAAATTCATATCCATCTAATCTAAGTACCTAGATAATCACTGAAATCACAGATTTAGTATTCATTTCAGTTTTCAAAGACATCATATGTAAACAATTATGTAACCTTTAAGACTAAAAAGAGGTGTGCATCATTCATTAAGGTATCAATTACCTTTGACATTCTAAAAGAAGATAATATGTTTGTTACATCAAAGCTATGGTATATGAACAAGGTTGTAAACGAATCGAACGTTCAATAAATCGTTCAGTAAATATTTTGTTTATTATTGTTTATTTGTTAACTGAAAGAACATGACCTTTTTTAGTGTTTGTTTAGTTAAATGAACGAAAATGAATACAAGTCATGTTCATTTGTTAACGTACGATTATATTACAAGTTAGTAAATGATCATTTATGTTTATTTGTTTATGTTAGAGTTTCCTATAGTTAATCATAATCTATAAACTTTAGTAAATTAGACATAACTCTAACAAATGAATTCACAAGAAAGAAATGTTATATTACATTTATTGCTTGTTCTTATATGTTTCTTTATTTTTGTTTAACTTTTAATTAATGAACATAAATGAATATGAAGAACCTTATTTTTTTTAACTAATTACAACTTTTTGTCCGATTAAGTGTTCGTGTTCGTTCATATATACTTAAACGAACAAACTTACAAACACAAACAAACCTCCGTTCATGTTTGTCCGGTTAATTTACACGCCTATATATGAAACAATAGAATACTGAATATTTCTTTTCAAGTTACCAACACTATCTACTATCAATTTAACTTATTCTATGAAATGAACGAATTATATAGAATCATACTTCTGTTTTAACAATCAATTATCAAAATGACACACTCATCAAAATGATATAATTTCCTTGTTACTATATATATATTCTTAATTAGTAGTAGTAATTAATTAAATTAACATATGGAACATATTTAAAAACACATGGCTAATTTACAAGATCAAAACCTTATTTAGTTATAACTAACTTTAACCGAATAATATTCGAAAAGAATAACACATGATTATGATAATTAAGGGGCAATTGCATATATACCCACTAAAACTTGCATATTTGCATATATACCCAAAACATGCTTAACTTGCATTGTAAATCATGCATTGAAAACTTGTATTTTGAGGAAATATGTAAGTTTTTGAGTTTTAGTAGGTATATATGCAATTCTCCCTAATTAATAATATTAGTATACTTTTCAAATTTGAGACTAAATAGGTGCTACTACCTAGTAAGTGCAAGATTTTCTATACCTAACCCGACACGTAAGTTAAATAGTGGGTTGAGGATAAACAAGTTTAATCAAAACAAGACACCCGCCTAACCCGCTTAATAAACGGGTTGTGATTGTTGATAAATGCGTCAACACGCACGTGAACCCGCTTTAAGATATATCCTCTAAAATAAAATATATAACTTGGTTTTATTGTTGGATATGGATTAAAGGTATATTCTTATATACTTAGTATATGAGTGAATTACGATTATAACTCAGATTTTATTGGAATTGATGCTTATAACTCATATATCATATCATTGAAATTGACATATAGTTATTTTTACAATATTTTTATCATATATTAGATCGTTTTATCATTTTTTTTTCATTTAAGCTACTTAAATCAACAAATCAAGAACCTTATTCATTGTTTGACCTATTTACTTAAACAGGTTAAATGGTCACAAACCAGATTACGCGTGTTTTGCGGTATGGGTTAGGGCATGCTGACACGATTAATAAATTGGTCGTGTTTGTGTATAGTTATTTCAACACGCCAACCCGCAAACCCGAATAGCCAACACAAATACGACTGATTGACACCCCCACCACCTAGCCACCAAATGCAACTAAACATAAACACACGGATCGAACCAAGACCTTGTCTATATTTACATGTTCCAAATACACTAATTTGACTTTTTCTTCCTATGTTTTGCTTCTATATAAATACAACCCTTGCACACATAATCACCCATTCAATTCAACTCATATATTTATCTCTCTAGACTTATATTCATCATCTCTATCTCTATATTTTCTTTGTGTTATTGTTGATGGAGCACTTGTTGGGCTTGCTTAGAGTTCATATCCACAAAGGCGTCAACCTTGCGGTTCGAGATGTTAACACTAGTGATCCTTATGTTATTATCCGCATGGGAAAACAGGTGAGCATTTTTCTTAATAGCAAATACTCATGCATTATTCATTGTAATCATCACGTGGTATCTTGATGTCCTCGTACTAGGTTTCAGATTCAAATTTCACTAAGTAAATATTTTGGGGATCACAAATAAAAGGGTCGGTATATATACATCTGAATCTAAGACTCACCGTCTCCGTGAACTAGAAAAACTCATCAGTTTACTATGCATAGACATGAACTCGCTAAATTTATAGTTGGTGGGTTATCATCTATACTGTTAGGCTAAAAACTTGTTGGTAAACTGATAATCTGAAATGACTTTGATGATCATTTCAGATTAAATAGTTTAGCCTAACCACCGGTGATGTGGTTAATTCAATCACGGTCACCTAATATTATCTAGATGGTCCGCACGTCACGGCGCACTTTGATGAATTTAATGATCTATTAAATTGTTGTCCAATAGCAGCCTGTATGGTTTGACTATAAAATATACTCCTATTATATTTGGACTTTCTAACATAAATCCAAAAAAGTTGTGTGTACACTTGTATTGATGTGGATCAAGATATAAGATGCTCGGTATACATATGTTGAATAAAACTATACATGGTTAACAAGTTAGAAAATTACTAATGGGATATTTAAATGTTTTGTAATCGTATTGGTAAACTATCCTCTTGGGAATTTTTTTATCTTGATCCGTCATCGCATTTGTGCATATTTGACGATGTTCAAGTCCTAACTATTAGCAACTAGCATATTCTAAGTTATTTTAGTGGATAAGTGAAATGGTAATTAACTTTATGATTTTTAATGATTGAAGAAATTGAAAACTCGAGTGGTGAAGAACAACATAAACCCTGTGTGGAATGAAGATTTAACTCTATCGGTTGCAGAGCCTCTACCCGTCAAACTTGTAAGTTTTTCATTTTGCTTTCTACACTATCTATCGTTTTGTCCACAAACGCATCAACCGCACATTTGTCCTTTGATGTAAACTATCGTTTTTATTCTTTGTTGTGGAAATCACGTATCTTATCAATTGTATTACATGCTATGTTAGTCGCAAAGCACTGGAAACACCACTCTTTATATGATTTTTAGGCCTTGAAAAGGATAAGCATCTAAATCTTCTTTATTTGTTTAGTATAAACTATAAACTACAAAGATCTAATAAAATATTATGCAATGGTGACATATATATTTATTTATTGGTCAGCCAATTTGTCCATTCATAGTGCTCAACATGTATTGAGAATTTTTAAACATAATCTTCAAAACTAAATTCTTAAAAGTCATTTTTTTATTTTAAAAAGAGCTTAAATAATTTGTCACCGCAAAACTAAAAAAAGAAAAATATGAAACATGTAAAGTAAATGAGTTGACATGATGCGATATGATGTGATGTATCATCACTTGAAATTACGCATGCGATCATCCAATAATTTTTGTTTTTATGCTATCTACTAGAACTTGTCTTCTTCGCTTTATAATATTCGACGAGTAGCAAATGTAACACATTTACCTAGTTGTACTTTGGTTCAAGTTTTTTTTTACAGTTTTGTTTTGAAAACTAATCAAAGGTCTCACTCTCATGGTTTGAATAATTGCAACAATGCAGGAAGTGTATGACAAGGATACCTTTAGTCTCGATGACAAGATGGGTGATGCGGTGTTCGACATCCAGCCATTCCTGGAAGCCGTGAAGATGCGTTTGGGAAATCTACCAAATGACACAATCATCACAAACGTGAAACCGACTAGGACCAACTGTTTGGCCGAAGAAAGCCATATAACATGGACAAATGGAAAAGTGGTCCAAAACATGGTTCTAAGATTGCAAAACGTCGAGTGTGGGGAGATTGAGATTCAACTATCATGGATCGACGTTCCAGGATCGAGGGGTCTTAAGTAATTAGTCTAGCATAGTTCGTGTCGCATGTTTTCCTTGTAAATTCATGGAACAAACTAGCTTTTATGGTGTGAGTTTCTATTTTCTCGTTTGAAATTTGCATTTGGATGTTATGGCAATGTACAATGTCGAAATGCTATTTATGTTTTAAGAAAGTTTAAGTATGTACGATACCAGTGGCGGACTCAGGATTTTAGAGGGCGGGGGGCAAAAAAAATTTTTTTTGATAAAATTTGTGATGAACTTTAATAAAAACGTCACAATTTTTTTTAACACTAAAACCGATATTTTTTAGATTAAAATAGAGATATAAGCTTTTACATTGTTTGATCTTAAGGCTTAATTTGATTTTGAATGGGGTCTTGACTTTAATAAAATGATCCTAAAAATTTTTTTACACTAAAATCGATCTTTTGAACGAACCATAAAGGGCACCGCCCTCCTAACCTCCATGTAGTTCCGCCCCTGCTATACGTTTTTTAGCCTGTCAATAATATTTATAGGCAACAAACAAAAAGAGGTTAAAGAAAGCAACTCATTTTGTTGTTTAGACTTGATAGGAGTAAGTTTTTATAAACGTGTGTCATGTTGCCACTTGTTAACAAAGAACTTTATAATTTCCACACACGAATCGGTTTTTGAATTAAGATTTCACTTAAGGGGCTATGTTTAAAAAACAAACATACGCGTAATTGGTAGTACATAAAGTGAAAAAAGAGAATTGATACTTACATCACTTTTTTACGATGATCATAATTGTGACATTACGCCAGATCGCATAACACCAGAATGACAAATCGCGACGCACGCATCAAAAAATTTGGTATGAGTATCACCCCCTATTTAAAATGCATCGACTTTAATTAGATGCATCTCTATTCATTTATATGCATCCCAGCTAGTAGGGGTGTAAACGAGCTGAGTCGAATCGAGTACTGCCAAGCTCGAACTCGACTCGATTAGTTAAACTCGAGCTCGTTCGAGCTTTGGATTTCAAGCTCGAGCTCGACTCGTCATCTCAAACTCGAGCTCGAAACTCGACTCGAGCTCGATTATTGCCACTTTTAAAGCTCGAACTCGATGAAAAATAGGCATATCAAGCTCGGCTCGACTCGATTTTACGTAACTATATGTATATAAAAAGGTTAAAGTGTAATATCATTGAAGCTCGATAAGGGCTCGCGAGCCTCACGAGTCGAGCATATTCGAGCTCGAACTCGGCTCGAAAGTGTACTCGAGTAGCTCGAGCTCGAGCTCGACTCGCTTATATCGAGTCGATTTCGAGTTGTTTACTTAGTCGATCTCGAATATCTCGCGAAATGCCTCGCCTCGCTTAAACCCCTACCGTTAGATTCAAAAGTGATTTTGAGTGAAAAGATGAAAAGTATTATTAGCAACAAATTTGACCCGCAGTTACTTAAAAATACATGGGTTCTTCTAACTCGATGAAATGCATCTAATGTTAATCTTAATCTTAATCTTAACTACATATCTTAATCTTAACTACATAAAATAAAAAATGATTAAAGGTGAAAGTGAAAATTGAAAGTCAAGGTTAAATGTTAAATTGAATTGTTGAATGTTTAATGTTTAAAAAAAGTCAAGCAATCAATGTGAAATGTATTAATGGTAAGTCAAACTATGCAGAAATTAATGAAACGTTGAAAAGTTATCTTTGGCAAGTTGATTAGTATAATTGGCAACACAACTGGACAACTTATGAAACTTACAATACATCGGATGACTTTATATGTACTTTTTATAAGCGGGCAAGTACATATTTTTCGTTGATCGATAAAGAAAATAATTAGCCGCGATAATTTTATTGAAAACTAGACACTGCTGCCACTAGGTGTGGGTACTCGCCTAGTATATGTATATCCATATAATTTTTAGCTAGAAAATATATTATAATGCATTTAAAAGATTAATAATGCATCTAATTCAAATCGATGCATTTTTAATATGTAATTATAATTATTTCTCATATTTCTCATTTTAAGGTTAGTTCTCATTTGATTCTAAATTGTACATATAGTCGGTTGAGATAGATTAAAAGCGGTGGGTGGACATTTATTAATGAAGTTAGAAAAGTCAATAAGCGCCTGAATTTTAAATATAGCGCTTATGGCTATATTTAGCAGTTTCTTTTGAATTAAACATATCTAACTTTTGTATTTAAGATTAAATCTAAGGGGTGCATGGTTGGGGGTTAAGGGGTGGGGAATGGAAAGGAATGATTAAAAGTGCTTGATCGGAGATAAGGAATGCAATCAATACTCAGTATTGAGTAATCAACCATTACCCAAAAAATTGGGGACTAAGGTAATCAATACCCTCATTTTCATTCTTTTACTTGAATTTATTTCATATATATATATATGGTGGTGGTGGCGGAACCAAGCAACACCAATAGTAAAGGTAATACTCATTGTATTACTTAGTATTTCCATTATCGTTCTCTTTTTCAATTCTTAACTTCAACCAATCACCCCCTAACTATTTATGCTACTTATAATCGAGGGAGCCATTTCTTTTATTGAATAATTTAATTTTAAGGTATACAAATTTAATATGCAATATGTACAAATGATTGTTATGTATAACACATTAAATAATAATTCATTTACACATAAATATTTAAAGCAAAGTTTAATGCCAAATTTTTGTTTGGTTATAGACATTTAATTTTTTTTGAAAATTACATAATCTAAAAACATTTATCATCTGTGTACGTATTTTAATACAAGCTTAGTGAAATCCTAATTATTTTGCTAATAAATTCGATAAAAAGAATCGTACATATTAAAAAGTACGAAATTTTTAGATAATATATAAAGTATGAAAACATGTAAAGATATAAAGCACAAAGAAATCCTATGTTTACATCGTTATATAATATTGCGACGAATATTACATAACATCAATCATCACAACCTCGTCAACCATCGATCACCGCTTTGGTTATGTCAATGTATCGTGATGCACATGTATTTGACATTTTAATATGAAAGAATGTGTGATAAAGTTATTCTTTAAAATACTCACCATGCATAAAATCATTATCACGAAAACATGTGATCAAAAAATTACTCGCGAAAAATTTTAATTACAAGATACCCATACATGACGCCAAAATAACTGCTAAGAGAAAAGTACAAAAATAGTACAAAATCATGCATTAAGTCCCCATCATGGTCATTTTCCAACCTAATTCCCTAAAGGGTGGTGGTTTATACACTCATCAAATTGATTGGTACACTTTATTTTAGAGTTCTTTGACATTTATACCCTCACATTACTTTTACACATTTTTACTCTGTGAGGGTATAATTGTCAACACACTCTAAAATGGAGTGTGCCAATCAATTTGATAAGTCTCAAATCACCTCCTTTAAATGGTCAAATGCGTTGATCACGCGTCTCATAACTCCACTAAATTGCGCCACTTGTCCATTTACAATGCCACATTAACTTCCACAATTGCAACCGGCAGCTATTAACCATGGCGGTCAAGATGATCGACGGTGATTGATCGATATTTATTGGAAGGTAACAAAATCTTACTTTTAGATATTCTTTGATTTTTGTTACCTTCCAATAAAGATCACCAAATCACCACCGGCCGAGAGAAATGGCCGGGTTGCGCTGGTATGGGTTAATGTGAGCCTTTGTAAATGGAAAAGTGGCGCAATTTTAGTGAGTTATGAGACACGCCATTACATTTAATTATTTAAGAAATTAGGTTGGAAACGACTATAATGAGGACTTGATGCAAAATTTTGTACAATTTTATACTTTTCTCACCTACTAATCGGTATAAAGTATACTACCAGAATATCACTCATTTAAAAGTTGATCTTGTTTCCTTTAACAAACACCCAGTTGGTTAAAAGAAACAAGCAAATCAACACTAAATCTATATATTTCCTTTAAGGTATGTATCCTAAAGATAGGATCAATTTCTTCACTTTTAAATGGTTTAGTATTTGTTAATGGGTGCTCACCGGGCATTTATCAAAAAATATGTGAAAACTTTGAGCTTATTAAATTATAAATTATATTTAATTATAGTAGATTTTACACTTATTTAATGTTAATTATATGTATTTTTTCTTGAAAAAGGAAAGTTTGAATGTATTAATTACATGTTAAATACATGTATTTATAGTTTAAAAGATGACAAGTAGCCACTCATTAGCAAATGTCATAGTTTATTTCATCCAAGATTTAATAATAATTAAAGACGCTTCTTGCTTAAGTTTAAATTAACAAAAATGATATGAGTGCTACTATCAATACTAATTTAATAATAATTAAAGACGCTTCTTGCTTAAGTTTAAATTAACAAAAATGATATGAGTGCTACTATCAATACTAACAGGATAACACCGCTTTTTATCGCTTTATATTTTTATATTTTATCGCTTAATACATTTAATTTGTTAAACTTTATATTTTATGTTTCGTACTTTCGCTTTCATAATTATAATAAATACAATAGTAGAAAAATTTAAAAATTAAAATTAAAAAAAAACGTATAAAAGAGTAGAAAAACAGTGGGTACTAATATCCCTCCCAATTGATATATAGTTTGTCCTCAAATGAAGTTCATATAAACCATCGTTAAGGAGGATATATTATACTAGCTTATAGACCCGTGGAATCACGGGGTTTATAAAGAATTTATGCATCAAGAAGTTAAGTGTGGGACTAAAGTAAGAAAAAATAATGAACGTAAACAGGTTGAATTATTTTTTGAGAAGAATAATAAGTAATAAGTCAAAAATACTATAAACTACTATGCTTGTAACTATTAATGTAATAAACGTCCATGTATTCAGTTTTGATGGTCTTTAATATCAAATTTATATAATAAGCGTTAATTAAGTTTGTGATTGATAATATATGTAAATATAAAAATAGCATAAAACATGTAGTATGTATATTTTACATAACTTTTGAATGTTGATCATAAACCTTGCAGTACTTCTGTATAGACAACATTTATAAAAAAAATATTCATTAAGAAGTTAAATGTAAATAAATTAACAAACAAAACGAATATAAATAAGTTAAATTACTTTTTTTTAAATAATATGTAATATGTCTCAATCAAAGCTTACAAAATGGTATTTGATATTTGTAAAATATAGATTAGTGAAAGTTGGAATAGGCAGGTGCCACCGTCGCTATAAATCACTTAACATACAAACTTGAACCGACCATGCAAACTTAAAGGATCAAGAGGTGCATCTCATGATCCGTAAAAGTAATGCATCGCCCATTTTGGCTTAACAGATAAACCTCTTTTACCGCATTCGATAGTTCATTCCACCAAGGTACAACAACGAAGTTTCCCATTGCGTAGGAATGCCGTTTCAATCCTTCTTTAACATTTGATCTGCACATGGCGAGCGAATTAAGTGATCAAATTAAACAATACGTGATATACAAAAATAAAGAAAGCCTTACTTACATATACATCAGAACTAAAGAATTATTCCAACACAATCGCCCAAATTAAGATCCAATACAACACTTGAGATAAAACAACAATAAGATCATTAGTACAACCAATTTACATATTCCACTGATCAATACAACAACAGCATACCCATTTCATGAACCTAAATTTCAATGACATTTAGTTATGGCATAAAAGTGGACCCTTTTCTTTTGTAGTTGAAATTAGTTGTTTTTTATGCGTAAGAAATAATAGATTACTCGACTCTCCAGAATCATTTGTAAGCCTGTTAATTTGGTTTAATAAAGAAAGACTTCCATCATAAACTTACATCATCGTGTTACTTTTGAATGCATTAACTACTACAACAAAGAATTTTTACTGCATTAGAGCATTGTGTATCAAGTTAAGTCAAAGGTCTGTAATTAGTTCACATTAAATCCATTTATAATTTATAAGTTATAAACAAATGACTCATTTCACATAAGCAATTTGGAGAATCTTTATATGCATCAGAATATGGAGAAACCGATACCAACTTGCTTCCTTTTATAACAAACAAACGTAGGTTCAAGAACTTACACACGACACCTCTTGATCAGCCATGAAAACTTTTCCACATGTTTCTCCTTCATATGTACCTTAGTAGTTCTGAAAAGACTACATATTCAAAAAAAATGTATCAGAAATCCTCATAGTTAGTTTCAGATTAGTAAGAAATACTCATAATTTGTTTCAAAAAACTAATTATACATAAACAAAAAATGTACGTATATATGGGCCATCTAATTTTATGCACATAATGTACCTCGTGTTTGATTGATCTATTTGTTACTTATAACATCTAACTATTAAGATGAACCCATATATACTATATTAGTAACAGTTTCTCTAATGGGTCAAAAGTCAAACAAACTACCCGTTTAGACCCATTAACAACCCACCCATCTTGTCACCTCTAGTTAATAGCATACCTTCGCAAGTGAGTCCTCAATGGCTTCACCGATAATTTTCTCACTTCCGCCTAATTTTCGCAAGAGACACGACGTAACGTAATGAAATTATGAAAGACGTGCTAAAAGCAGTATCTAATTTTTATACTGATTGTACATTTATACATTGAATACTCGTCCTACAGTAATTTAAATCTCCTTCCCTTGTGATCTAGTAAGCTTCAAGTGATTTCCATCTGCCATTACCTTCCTCGATATTCTAAAGCTTTGATTGAAGCAATTCTATCTGCTCCTCGACCCGTCTTAATCTCTAAAAACGCACAATAAAACATTCGTCTATTAGTTACAAACAATTAGTATTTTTAAGAAATGAATACAATACAATAATATATCAAGTTTTGATAATGCAATAAGCTAATAATTTCGTAAATAACAGATCTTAAATATCCCACGTTGAGTATAAAAAGGTAAAAATAAGGTGAACATTGACGTTTGTACCAGTAAAAGATGTTGATAAATCACATAGTACTAATCTAACACTTACGAAAATCCATCTTAGGTTTCCTTTTTAGAAAGAAGTAACCTTAGCAGCTACTTTGTATTTTGTTTTTATGTTTTGCTTTGCTTGTTGTAGGAGCTGAGACCCGAAGATATTTTTCCATTCTTTCATCTCCATCTGACACCCTTCTTTTAGTGATTTCCACTATAAAAAATAAAAGAAAGAAATTGGAAACAATTTCACTAAGTTATATACAATAAAGGGATCACAAATCGAGTCTTTCAAATTCTCTCGTTAAGCATTAGACTATTAATCAAATCAAGTTGTACCGCCCACATAAAACTGCCAAATGAAACAAATGTTGGAATCAAATACTTCTAATCAATACAAATATCTATTCACATACACATGTATACACAGAAAGACAATTATGTGATAATGAGATGAACTTAGTATCGATGAATCAAAATCACTCACCTTAAAATCAAATAGCTTAGGATTTTCATTTTTTTCCAAAAAATAAAAATTGATTCACGAAACATATAGAAGAATGAAATCATAAAACAGACGGGGATGGAGACAGACCTGATTGTTTGATGATGAGTCGATTTGTTTTTATGAGATTAAGAATCATTCATTCAGCACAAATTGAATTGAATGTTAAAGAGCATGGCAGTGTTGCGGTTATGATTTAGGGGTTTTGTTGTGGGTTTGATATAGGGTTTTGTATTGGTGTTTTTAATCGACTATTTTTGAATAGGATGAGTATGACAGAAGTTTTGTGAACAGAATTCGGTTACAAAATTGATGAATTAGCTAGTTAATGACTTAGCAAAAATAAGAAAACTGAATTGAATATGATACAACACATAAAATGAAGCTAAAGGAGAAGTGCAATAATGTGTTGTACGCATTAAATCGTCGGCCAATCATAAGCGAGACACATCATCGCATTGATTACATGGGCTGCTTCAAAGAGTTGTAACATGTAGCTGTTTATTATATAGTACTAGCTTAGAGACCCGTTGACACCGGGTTATTTTTTAAAGAAATAGATAAATGAGATGATAATAAAAGTAATAACGTAAATTTGTTAAATTTAAAATATGTGTGAGTCACCATCGATTTACAACCATCGCGTTGCCAATTCAATATAGATTGATTCGAACATAAAATGATGTGTGATTTTAATGATCAATTGAATTGTTAACAAACCTTGTAACATTAAAAATAATGAACCATACACCAATGATACATACATGATACAACATGAACCTTGTTCAAAGACCTTCAAGTACTTCTTTATACACGACATTTGTTGTGGTTTTGGAGAGATTATCATCATGATCACAAACGACAACCGTCAAACCCCGCCTACTTTTTACTCTTGATACGACAACGTCACGAGTTGTCCATGTGTGAACACGTGACGAGGCAAGTACAAACCAACTTTAAAAGCGATTGCCCTTGGCTTTTGTTGATTGTCATTTGGTTAGTTTGAATCATTATGATACGACAATCATTAACTTTTAAGAACATATCTTGCTTCATTACAAAACAATTTAAAGATTCTGTCATGAAAATATCATAAGCTTCTAAACTTTCATCTTGATACATTTGTACGTGAAATACATTTATACATTCATACCGACTCACATCATGATACATCATATGATTACTACAAATTCTCTATGATATTTACTAAACACTTATGATTACTTCACACAACGGAAACAACTTGTACCTTTAGACCAATCACCAAGCATAGTCCGCTTTAGTCTTCACCCTGCATACATATAAATCAACCACTAAGTTTGACTCCTTTATAAACAAAAAAGATGGCTTTATATAAATACTAATCACCGGATACATGGGTTGTACATACTTCGTCTAACTCCTTTGCATAGTACATCATCCGTAGACCCTTACGATACCTGTAAAGTGGGGTAAAATCATAAGTTATTCTTTCAAATAAAGGTTTGAACTTGACGTAGATAAAAATGAAAAGCTTGGAGAACATCGTAGCAGACCTTATGAGTAATCTTAAAGACATACTACATTATTAAGTTACATACACAAGTTATCTCTAATCATTGATTATTTTGTTATGTCCTGGTAATGATGTACAATTTTATTTGCTTAAATCCCTTGTCGGGTATAGAATAGATGGCTGTTTTGAGCCATTTACTTATGAATGAGATGATTGGGATGTGTTTTATCTATAAAAGGTCTTATTGGTCAAACATAAAAAATTCAGCTTAAAGGGGATGGTCAAACGGGTTTTAAGTTTCCTAAGCTCTTAGTAATTCGTATAGCCTGCTAAGTTCTAATCAAAGGTTCAGACTATTCGTATAGCCGGCTAAGAGCAATTAGTTTGAGGATTCATTACCTGAGAATCAAAGGATTTTCCCTCTGCTTCTTCCTTGAACTCTCAAGGTGTTTCATTCAGCTCCTCGGTATTAGCAACTGTGGTTTCATTTCTAGATTTTGTTTCTTTTATACCCTCACTTGTTGCATTTTGTGAGCTTATAACACCATCAATATCACCTTGGGTTTTCTCTACCGTGTTGAGAACTTATGCCTTAGTTACAGTTTCATTTTGATACATGTAGCTATGAAGCTCATCCACGGAACCATTAAGTTGGCTAATGCAACAGCCTGATACAACCAACTCAAAATTAGGAGATAAAACTTTTCAAGATAGTGTTTACAATCGCTACATGCTTGAGAAGCTTTATCGAAATTGCCAATTCACACACACTTAAAGAAGCAATTATAAACACCCGCTATCGAATTATAGAATCATTGCTTTCTAATTGATTGTAATATAGATAGAGAAATGTAAGACATGATGAAATGTATAATAAAACCATAAATTAAGGAGGCAAGTGTAAAATTTTAATGTGCGTATTTTTCTCACCGCAAGTATAAAATTTGTAGCGGTGAATAGAGCACATAACTTAAAAAGCTGATAACTTGATAGGACTTTCGTAATCCGTAAGAAATCACGACTATCGAAAGTAGTAGACTTTGCCCATTCTCAGTAAACTGATTGCCAAAGGTATTACCCGAAGAAGTGAAAAAGAAAGGATATCGCATGAAGCTTTAGTTCAATCAAATCAAAACATATACAACTTTTTTGGTTCATGACCTACAAATCATTACATGAAAGCCAGGATTGTAATCAATGTTTACATCAGCTTCTATAATTGTTGTTGTTAATATGGAATTAGATTTGGGTTGTTGCCCACAACACCCTTACAAAAGTATACATACAATATCACCACCAAGAGACACTTTATCAGATAGCTAACAGTCTAAGATACACTTTATCCTACTCTTTATCTGGTCTCTGTTGAACTGTGCAATTTAGAACCAAGAATTCCTCAGGATTTGGCTTTAACAACAAACCCATGGTGGGGCGACCCTCAATGCATTTTCCTTGGTTATCTATGTTAAAAAACCACACACATTAATATATTGTTCAGCTCAAGATTAATTTATTTCTATGTCTTGAATCAAGATAATGCGATTCTCTTTTCTTTTGAGCAAAAGTCGGACCCATAAATGGAAACAGAAGCTCTCTCATCATTCATTGTTTTTCTTGATTATGTAACCTCATATCAACTAAATATGACCCATGATGAAAAATTGAAAATAATGGTTACAAAAATGAACTTACTCGACTAAGAAGCGGTAGATGGAGCCAGCTCGATCTTTGTCAGTACACCTGGTGATTAAGTCAAGATAAAGCATGGCTTCCTGAGGTTGAAGGCCTTCCATGAAGAACTTAAGGAGGTGAGAGTGCGTGCTCGGAATCACATCTAAAGATTGCTCAAATAGTTTCTCTTGCTGGCCTTGAGTCAACCCTGCGGCTTCCATCAATGGTAAAATCCCTCTTTCTTCCTCGTGAAAGTGCTCTTTGCAGTTTTTCGGATGCAAATTTTATATCTTAAGGAAGTATCTACAAATTTGAAGGTACATAACGTTTTCTTATTCAATTAGCATGTTCCCACTGTAATTCATATATACAAATATCACTACAAAATCACCTCAATTAAACTTGTTCCTAATTTATTCTAGTTTTCAAATCCATAAGACACATTGTCGAGGTAGTTCCTTATATTATATGACTTTATGCCCAAATGATCAATATATTGTCTTCATTTACTAAGGCCAAAACATAATTATTTGTTTATACTATAAACTAATGTTGTCGAAAAGAAAACACTTAGAAGATTTTACTTGCATATTGCAGACTTGAAGACACCACACACAGCTCTAGACCAATTATGAAGGATTTTTAATATAATGTAAGAACATTTTTAGTAGAGCTTACCACTAATTTTAAATTCACACCAACATACAAATGTTACCGTACTTCAATTCTCCTAGTATGAACAAACTATAGAGACAATCAAACAAAAGAGTTGAACATGCTGCTGCAATTCATATATTTCATTTTAACTCTTTGATGATATCCATCTTAAGCATTGTTCATACCAAAAAAAATGTCCTAGTGTGTAAGCAGACCTGGTCGCAACTCGCTACGAAGCATTTAAATCTGATTCATGCCCTTTCCACTAAAATAAGAACACGAAGCATGCCTATTTCTACCTCCGAACGCTACCTTTTTGAGCTCCATATTATAATGTTATCCAGTTGTATTTTATTTTATTCATTTTCGGACCCATTTTGACCCGTCGAAAAAAAGGCTAAAAATACAAAAAAAAATGACATAATACTTACCTACGATGACACCGAAGTACATATTTGCATCAGCGTCTTTGCAAGTAATAATCTCCCATAACACAATCCTAAAGGAGAAAACATTCACCTGTAACATCCCAATAGATAAAAAGTAAGGTTAAACCCGAAAATAAAAATCATAAAACGCAAAAAACAATGCTTTAGAGGGCCATATTTACGTTCTCATAAACTTTATTACTGCTACCCTTTAGCAACATCACAACCTACAACCGCCATCACCATCGGTTTGATCTTTGTTTACAATCACAGCTAACACAATTTTATTACATCCAATACATGTAATCAACTTAGAAGTAAAAAAAAACATTTGAGCAATGCAATAAAAACAATTTTAAAAGCGAATTCACATTAAATATTTTTATTAAAAGCCGATTTACCAATCTTCCGAACCTGACGTTCTCGCTCACTCATCCTCTGAACGCACCGGGCCCCAACATCACGGTTACATGCAATTACAGATCTTGTTATTCCTTTGCATATTGGGATCGAATTTTTAGTAGTGATGACGATTATTCTATAATAACTGAAATGTTGAGAGGATAGTTATCAAACCGATCAATGAGGCGGTGAGGCAAATACTTTTGAGATCATCGTAGTCCGGATCGGGCCACAACCCCAGCAGCTAACCCAAACGGACCATATATTAACCCATCAATTAACTATTATTTTATGCAACACGTTATTAAAAAGGAACCACCTTATTAAAAAGGAACCGACGTCGTGTTTTGAGTAATAGCGCACCAAATATCAAGGTTGGCCGATCGGTGGCATAAGAAAGCCTTCCATTCGTAGTCGGAGCTAAGACGATATTCGCTCACCACCTAATATGGTTTAACACAATTAGTAAATGTAGTAGACAATAAAAACCTTCATAAAAGTTGTTTTATATGTAAAATGGCTTATTTTGACATTGATTTTAAGTGCAACATTCTCAAGATACCAGTTAGGCATCTTCATGACATGTTGCAGCTTACAACACTAAGAAACGATTTCCATCTCAGTTTCACAAATGAATTTCAACCAAGGAAATTCTATATTAAATAGTGCTTACGTTCATTCATCTGGCGTGTGGATGACGCGTCGCAAACACTTCACAAAGACCATCAGATCAAATGGTTTAGTTATGTCTCTTAATGGTAGATCATGTGTGTATAACGTCGTTGATTTAGAGTTCCTGCATTGATTACATGGGCTGCTTCAAAGAGTTGTAACATGTAGCTGTTTATTATATAGTATAGATAGTAATTATTAGAGTAAATTGCAAAAATGGCCTTTAAAGTAGTTTAAATGCGCGAAAAAAACACCGAGACAAAAATTATTGCAAAAACGACATTAATCTTTCATATTTTTGCAAAAAAGCCACCGAGAGCTACATTCTGCTAACCTTCGTTATGTTTCTCGTTAAATGCTTCGTCACTGAGGGCATTATTGTCATTTCACTATTCATATTGCCGCCAAATTTGTGATATCAATGCGACATGGCCTCAATGGCCAAATTTGAAAAGTCAGTTATCATGTTTGCATATTAAATTGTCAAAGTCTTACGTCATTATACACACACAAACATAAACACACACACCCTTAACAAAAAAAACTATCATTTCCTTAACCAGTAACATGTCTCGCTGTCTTGATCTCGTACTTGCCTGTAACTCATTTGTCATATCATAAATGATGCTAGCCCATTACCAGCGAGAGGTTGGGGAAGACATTCAGCATGCACTCGAATTAATGAATAGGTGCCGAAATCTTTTCTAATATGATTGAAATTAGGGGGACCTGATTAGTGAGCTCCAAAACTTAAGGGGTTTGAGAGTTGCAAGGTCCAATGTGAACAAGCTTTAGAGGATTCAGACAGTTGATATGCGAAGGATGAGGGGGTTGATGAGGATGCTTAAGCAAACTAACGACAACATTGTTTCCAAGATTGAGTTTGCTGTGAAACAAACGTACATGTGAGGGGGTTGGGTACTGGAGGCTGGGATGGTTTCTTTTGTTGTTTATGATGAATGTAGGTAGTAGAGGGTTGGGGACTTATGGTTTCTTTTGTTGTTCTTGCTTCCCCTGTTCAATGTAGATATAGATGTAGATAAGGGTTGTGGTTTCCCTTATCGTAAGCTTGTACATATATGGTTGATGAATATAAGGGGTCGTTTGATCCCTATTTTCTTTGTATACAGTGTTCGAACCATAAAACACAAACATAAAACATAAACACAAACTTGTAAATGCTATTAATTGAGCCATAAAATACAAACACAAACATATTATGTATAAGAAATTGGATGAAATTACAGAGTATTGATAGGAGTGAACCATCACTAAAGATTAACCCATATGTAACACTTTAAGTTACATAATATCGTTCGGCATGTACCAAAAATATGAACCCATCACACTACCTCCGCATAACCCTTGGTATATCCAAAAAAAGGTAATATAGTTCAAGTTACATTAGCCAAATTACATACGTAATATACAACCAAATTAAAATTGTTTTGTTTCTACACATTACATAATCCCAAAAGATGAACCCATTTGTAAAACTTTAAAAGCTTCTACTGGATGAACCAACAAGTGATCAACTATACCTACACAATCAAAATATGCAATGTAATGAGGTTATATAGTATGCAATGCAATGTATCCAAAATTTTTGCTAAACTATTCATTAGACTCACCTAGTCAAAATAAGCGTAGGATCGTTATATTATTGTGTTTGATGATTTGGGTGGTCTTGGATGATGGAAATACATGTTTGCCATAGTTTAGAGAGAAAGAATGAGAGGGTGTTCTACTTAGAGACTTGCTTTGTAAATTATCAAATGAATACGTCCTCCTAACGGACTGTGGATCAGGCATACAGTGGGTAAAGACCCGTCCTTCCTTCACGGTGTTGCACTATACTATTTTACGCTACAAACTAACTAATAAACTACTAAATAACGTAACAAACGATATGTCTACGAGCTAACTTATGCTAGATAATATTTGGGGTGACCGACACTTTACTTATGGAATTTCCAATTCCTAACAATCTCCCCCTAAGGGAGGTCACCCCATGTTTTATATTTTGAATCTTAGCATTCTATTCTTGACTTTGTTCTTGAGCTCGTAGACTTCAATTCTTCAATTCCGCAATCTTTGTGCTTTAGTAGCAATTCTTTAAAGTCCGCACTGATTTGTACTTTAAGTGGAGGCCTTTAACTGATCCACATCTTTGATGATCTTCGAGCATTCATTGAGATCATCAGCCACATTAAATCTCTGGATCACCCTTTATTGTGTTGCCATCATGTGATGTTGTGACTTTTGGACCGACATGCTCACACTTTTGAATCATGACATCTTTCCATCGAGTAGCGAAGCTTTCTTCGGTTCATGATATTTGCGCAGCAGTAGCGTAGCATAGTATAAAAATATCGTAACCGTGTTATGTAGATATACACTAGTCATGATTTCTTCAATTAAGTGTGGATGTTGTGAGCATGCGGCTTTGGATTGACTCTCAATTCGATCACCGAACCGTCCAAATGTACCGAAAACAACAGCTAGCAATAAAAGACATGAAAGTGTCTTTGATCACGCTCGTTGAATTGAGGTACACGCCCACGGTTCCCCGTTGATCAATACAAGCATCGCTGTGATCGTGTAGAGTTCAAGAACCTCCTTGACGGTTTCGCAGTTGTTCTAGTCGTTTTAAACCGTAACGCCTCAAAGAAGACAACACGGAGTGAGTGAACCAGCGAATAGATTCACTGATTGATGAAAAATTGATTTGAAAACAATCGCCTATTGCTTAGAAGAAAGAGTTTTGCAATACGACGAAGGTTTTATAAGAAAGATCAATTTTCAATCAAAAATACTTTTTGTATTTGAAAAGAGTACACATTCAATGTGCTAGAGAAAAGAAGATTTGCACATTGAATGGTTTTTCCAAAAGTATTCGTCAATTCCATTCCTGGACCAAGGTTGATTCAAGATTGAATCTCCCCATCATTTCTATCCAGTTGTCACAAGATTGATCTTACGAGAAGATCTCACATGTCACCCACCAAGAGCTTGTTAGATGTTGACTCTAGAAGGATTTCCATCTTCATCGTGAATACTTACATATCACTCGGATGTTCCGCAATACCACAAGGATAATGCGTGGGACTCTTAATATATTCTTACTTTCCACATTATGTGAAACAAAGAAGTCTTCATTAATGTAGTGTCCTAATGAGATATTGTGGATGATCTCTTGGCTCTAGACTCAATTGTGCACATTTTGTTCCTATGTCGAGACTAGGAGAGGTCTCCTTCTTCATTATCAACAATCTCTAAGAGAAAGTTGATAGATAATGTCGGTTCCCGTGAGAATGAAACAAGCCCTTTAAGAGGAACTTGAGTAGCTTGGGAAGTTTAGTGCGGTCGCCATCGGGTCCATGACGCCTTGTCTTCAATACCGGCGTTACCTTGGTAACCACCAAGAGCATATGTATTGAACCCTTCATCGCCCTAAGGTTGAATTATTGGAGGCTATTTCTTTTCACCCTTTTCACATTTAATTCTTTTCATTCTTCAACCTCTTCAAGCTTACCGAGATTTCATAACTAGAACCTTGTTGCGCTTATTCCAAGATTAGCTCTATCTCATCCGCACTCTTCCCATATTCTCATTTTCTCCTTTTTCATCATACCTAAGGACTTCTACACTATCTAGTGGATTGTCCTCGGTAGATCCCTCCCGACTCAAGGGATCGTGGGAACGAATACCTAACCTAACCATCCTTATAACTCCATTCATAAAGTAAAAAGGTCGGTCTTTTGGTACAGTTCATTCCTTCTCGAAACCAATTGAAAAGTCATTTAGAAAATCAATCAAGGTACTTGTGATATAATATCAATGCATTTTGTACCTTAATTGTTTTGATCTTTTAGAAATGCTCCCCCTCAACATGTGCATATGATTTTATAAATTGTTTAGCACATGGAGGCAAGAGTTCTTTTGAATTAAATTCTTGATCACAATTTCCATGGA
Source organism: Chrysanthemum lavandulifolium (assembly GCA_022545495.1). NCBI lineage: Eukaryota > Viridiplantae > Streptophyta > Magnoliopsida > Asterales > Asteraceae > Chrysanthemum > Chrysanthemum lavandulifolium. Next base: position 180,031,635 of record CM040244.1, on the reverse strand, counting down.
AAAAGCCATTTGATTTTCTTTGGTAAATTCTCCCCCTCAATATGTGCTTTGGATATTTTAAATCATTTTATCACATAGAGGAAAGAGTTCTTTTGAAGTACATCCACGATCACAAAAGCCATTAAGAAAACCATTTCAAACTCAATCAAGGTACATATGATAAAACGTTGAAACCTTTGAACCTTGATAGTTTAATTTCTTTAGAAATGCTCCCCTTAATATATGCTTCGAGATTCGAAAGCGTTTTAGCACATATGGGTGAGTCACTCGCACTTTGAGTCAAACGATCACTTGTTATCATATTTCATATTTAAATCACATTTTCTCCCCGATCAAAAATATCAAATCCTTTGAGATTTTGGATCCCAAGTGATTTAAATGGGTTTAGAAAACATGGGAGAAAACTATGTTCGATTAATTTAATTCGATAGTGGAACAGATTTAGACATTAAAAGATTGTTAGTGTCGGGTATGATAATTTTGAAGAGATCTTTTAGGTAAAATAAAACATTTTCACAATCAAACAAGAACGAGAAAAATTTCATTTTAAAGACCTTTGACCTTTGAAGAAAATCATACCATGTCATAACATTAAATCTTTAGATCACCACTTATTATTGTACAACCGGACTTTTTGATGAAATATCGTTTGAAAATATTTTATTTGAAATCACTCTCCCCCTCAATCAATGACTGTAGTCGTTGATTGAGTGACTTATGTTTAAAGATGAAGTCCGGTGATTTTTACAAATTAAGTCCGATATATTTTCAAAAACAATATTTTTCCATTTTTCAAAACAATATTTTCAAAATTGTTTAAAAAAAATTGTATCAATTTTCCTACACAAATATATGTTAGGTGGTTGAGAAGCTTTTGTTGTTGCCGAGGGTTGGAAGAAAACCGTCACGATGCAAGGAGACTTCTTACGTTGCATTTTTTCATGCCAACCGAGGTCAATTAAGCTCCGCTTTCTTCATTCGATGATGAAGAAAAACATCTGTTGATGCAATGAGACCTCTTACATTGCATTTTTCATGCCAACTCTCCATAGAAGTGAAATTAAGTCCGCTTCTTCATTTATCAACCCAAAATATAGTTACCCTTTCCTTTTGGCATCCAATCATCTTCAATTGTGGGATCCGGATCCGAACATTCTTTTATACCAAAATACCGTGATACGTTAGTGAGCACACATATAGATATATGGTGGTCGACATCACCCAAACAAAGAATCGACTAATAAAAGTCAATCCAACATATCAATCGATCATATAAAGGCATGGAATTATGTGTTCATCAAACTCTAATCATTTAATCCTAACAATCATATCCTAAATTCCTAGTCCTTCGACATGGGCAAATATCATTTTAATTAAGCACGAGGATAATTAAGAAAGTCCGTTAGATGATATAAATTTGAAAACATTCTCCCCTCAATCAATGACTCATTTTTGAAAAGTTTAAAAGCTACAAGTCATTGATTGAGTTTTCAAATTATACTAAAACTATGAATCAATGATTTTCAAGCAACTCATTTATCACCAATTTTAGAATACAACAAATATTTTTCTGAAGAATTTTAGACGGAAAAACATTTGTGTGGGAACATCAGTCCTTCGACATACTTTCCTCATTTTGATTTAGGATAAGTGCACAATATTTTTGAAAATTTGTTTAGCGCTGCACTTTCCTTCCTTGAAGAGCGAGTTGCTATCTGAAATAATAGCAAACCTTGGTTTAAGCACGGGTTACAGTCTGAAGTAACTGCATGCCATTTTATGAAGCGCGGGTTACAACCGAAATAATCAGAAGCCATAGTTTGTGACATGTTTTGAAAAGAATATTTACACCTCACGTCGAACTTCATCTATGGTCCCGTGCCATTATTGAATGACATTTCTAAGACCTCGGATGTTATCGATACCGAAGACATGTCTTGAGAAAACATATTTTTGGTATTTTAAATTTTCGATTTTTATGGATTTTTGTTGGTTTTATATTTTCTATTTTCTTTTGTTGGTTTTATATTTTTGTATTTTGCTTTTTGAAAAAATATGTACAATGATAGAGTAGATGATATAATTTAAGAGGATGATGATACGAGTACCGAGATAAGGATATCAAGCAAAGACGTCGAGAAGATAGAATACGTCATCTCTTAAACTTCCACCACTAAAGCTTCCGAGGCTCTAGAGTAGACGATAGAACATGAGCCTTTGAGAAAGAGAGACTTTGGCGCTTCCCCAAACCGAAAATCCTTTTGTCGAGCGGTATTCAAAGCTTTCTTTCAAGCTTCCATTAGCCAGTGCACCGAGAAGCACACCATTATCATCGATCTTGTCGCTCCTTTTAAGAATAATCACCGTGATTCTTCGCTCGAGGTTATATCATCTAATAGAAGAACAAGACCGTATCATCCCACACATAAAACAATCTTCTCATATTTCTTTACAACCGACGTCAAGCGATCCATCCAAAAGGTGTCAAGAGAACAATTCCCTAAGTAGTTGAATTGATGCATTCGGTCTCTTTGTATAATGCTCAAGAACTCTCCGAATACACATCATGAGGGTAATGAAGAGCACCTCCCCAATGTTCACATCTTTCGTCCTCGATGAATGTGTATGAAGCTCAAGAACCCGAAGTACACCAATATCCAAGAACTCTCCCAATACACATCATGCCCAGAAGAAAACACCTCCCAATGTTTGTGGTAAACAATAGCTTTCTTCCCGATGATCGTGTATGAAGCTCAAGAACCCGGTACACACATTCCCACCGAAGAATAACTCGATAACACCTCCTCATGTTATACATTTATCTACCCCGAATATGTCATACTTGTGTACCTCATTTATCTTCAGAAACTTTCTCTAACGTCACTTCCCCCACGTAGTTGGAATAATAACACTAAACGCCATGAGTCAAACCTTGAGTGTCTCTGCGGTAATGACATTCGTCTTCCCGGGATATCTTCAATCACTTAGAAGTATCAAGTTCATCAAGTTTACTCGCATTTAGATGCTTGTCTCCTTCCCCCTTGCTGGTTTTGACACTTCAGAATCAACAACTCCTTATAAGCCCGTTTACTAGAAATTTGTTGAGAAGAACACTTGAAATCTTGTGAGAATCAACTTGCTGAATAATGTGAGCAAGTCTAATTGGGGATTGAATATGGCATCTCATTCTCCCCCAATTAGTGCTCTCCGCTAAACCGACAAGTCTTTTGATAAATGCCCATAATAAGAAGAAGTCTTTTGATAATCAAATGCAACTCGTCTTTTAGTCTTCTAACATGTAGCAGAGAATGTAGAACCGACTGTAGACTCGACCTTCTTCAGGATTGTCCGAATGGGGAATAGAAAGTTAACATCTTCTTCTCACCACATGCATTCACCGTTAACTTGTATATAGGAAATCTCCTTAAATCAAATCCCTCCCAATCAAACAAGAACAGAAAGATGTTCATCAAGGAAATCAACCCCGCAAATGGAAGCACTTTGTCGTTAAACACATTAGTCCATAAGAAGATGTCAACCAACGACTCTTAGAAGAAACTCCATGTAGAAATGACCTGATAAGAAGAAGCTCGGTTCTTACATGAGTTTGGAGCCGTTTGACCATTTATTCTAATATATCAATTAACCATGTAGTATTATCACACTTCTTCTCCCCCTCAAGAATTGCAGACAAAGTTGCCATTCTTGACTAAATAAGTGAAATCATCCAAAAGTATTCTATTCACACTTCTCCCCCGTAAAATTAGCACATGATGTCGCCATCGTCATTATAGTTGAGCAAGTGGAATAAGAAAACAATCAACGGTAGCCCGGTTCACTTGATAATCGAAAGCACATGGAAAAAGCATGAAGCATGTTGATGAGAATGGTCATAATAAGAAGATTTCTCTTCTTGGAAGATAAAGCGCATCAAACGCATACTTTTCTTTTCTTTAGAGTACGAGGCTTGAACCGTAGTATTCAAATGTCATAAGAAGATTTCTCTTCTTTCAAGATAAAGCGCCCGGCACGTACACTTTTCTTTTTTTTGAGGAATGAGGCATGAACTATTGTGTTCATACGTCATAATCTCTCTCTTTTCATCGCCTCTTTGTCGTGACAAACCGATGGAGAAAACCCAATATGATGAATTTGACCACAAGTAACCTAACCCGAACTCGTGACTTAAACTTGCACAAATGTAACAAAGAGCGGTGTCGAGACATCATCCTCCATTGAATCTCTAAGTACTCTATACTCTTCATCCAACCAACCATCAAGTATAAGACGTACATCACCTCTTAAAAATCCACAATTAAATGTGACACCGAGCATTACAACGTAACTCCTTAAAGTGATAGTTATTTTGTGATGATAAGAGCCCAATTCCCCCAAGTGGTAAAAAGAAAAGGTAAAAGACACCCAACAATAACTAGATTTCCATGTCTTCGTTTTTGATAATAAGCTCGAACAAGGATCATGAAGAATCTTCATCCAACCATCCCCGATACCTTCGATACTAAGTACACTTGCCCATGATATTTCACTTCAATCTCAAATAAATAATAGTGAATTAACCCCGTTGTCACATCTTCCGTTAAAAGCTCAAATCTAGCCTCCTTTGACGCTTTAAGTGAACTATGATAATGGTTTCCATCCCGACATGGTTAAAAGCACATAACCCCGTAAAACCTTGTAATAACCAAACTGCCATGAGGACAACCCAAACACACACCCAATTCATGAAGTACACCCTTTTATCCCTTTTTCGAAATAGAAACCGTAACACCGATCGAAGATCCCGAAATACGCTTTCCTTTCTCCAAGATGGTTCCATCATTACGGATTTTACAACTCTATGGTTTAAACCGAGAAATAGTTTCTTCATGATTTTACAAAACCAAGAATAAACCATAAGATAGATCCGAAATGCACTTTACAATTACCAGGATGTTTCCATTGTCACAGGATTTTACAAGTCCATGATTTAAACCGAGAAATAGATTCTTTCGCGGGATTTTACAAAATCAAGACAAAATCGTAAACAATGACAGTTCGTGTTCAGACAGCATTGGTTTCGTTGAATATCTGTTTTAAGGGAATATGTAGTAGTTCATCAACAGTTCATTATCCAACATCAACAATATCATCAACCATCCAATAAACACTTTGGTAAACACATCATTCATGCTTTCTGACGGCTATTGCAGTGACGACATGAAGAAGTAAACCCGATATGCCAAACTTGAACATGAAGTAAAATTCCCCAGATTTGTTACTTAAAGCTTGTACTAATCCTTGTGAAAATAAACGGTGTACCCAATGTACAAAACCTCTTGACAATCTCAACTGAGTGAGACACCGAAGTGATAGCTACCTTGTGGGTTAAGCGAGAAAGAATCACAAACGTAGCTAAATAGCCAAGTCTTTATCACACTCAATAAATACCCAAACAAGTCATCTTCGCGGAAGGTTAGAAAGAAAGAAGACGAAAATAAGTAAACGCTACCAAAGACTTCACTTCAAACCCAAATAAGAAATACCGTATGACATCCCGTAGTCAACATTGTATAATCATCAATTCAAGCCGTGAAATAATAACCTCCGTGAAGATGATTAAACCAACGATCTCATCATCACACCAAATCATATCATCAAAACACATAACTCAACAAGCCTCATTCAACGACTTGCAAGTCATGTTCAAGAAAAATCAACCGTTCCAGATAGGCAAATGTCTTGACCCGGTTCAAATAGTATACCCAATTCAATTGACAAATTACCCATATCAAAACATGTTAAAATGACAATTCAAGCTCATGTCCGGTTTTAAACATTGTCACTCCACTCTGCCCAAGTTCACTTTAACACCCCAAATGAAATATCACCCAATCATATGACAAATAATATATCACTTAACGATATATTGTTAAAAGGCACGTATGATATATGTCACTTAATGTATACACTTTAATGTGTACACGATGCGCAATAATTCATGTAACACCTCTCTACCAATTGTTGGTTATCCACGGTCCATATCATGTCCAAGAGTAAATCACACAAATACCTAACATGGAGGCCCATGTACACAATATCACTTGGATTTAAACATTAACCAAGCCCTTACATCATGCCGTCCATTGCAATTGAGTTACATGGCCCGATCCACTCAATAATGAAATCAGACGGCCCATTTAAGAAACCATACAACCCGATCCATGTACAACATTTGTGTATCCGGATATAAGAGATGAGGATACCCTAATATTTTTCTCATATTAACCCTAACCACTTTCACAAAATATTTGCCTACCACAATCACATCTCCTCACCAAACAACTTGCATCTTCAGAACTTCCAACATCACTCAAATAAATCACACATCTCAACAATTATCAAGTGAAATTGTAATCACAGTTAAACCCCATCAATGAAACGTATATGATATACGAATCAAAAAGTCATCATCCATTATCATACCAAACCGAACAACAACATATCATATTTATCCATACATGTACAAGTTTCGACGACCACAACAGTTATGGCTTTTAGATCATTTAAAAATGGTCTCGGGTAGGTATTATGTGGTTGTTTTGTTTGTTGGTATTTTACGAATTAAAGAAACAAGTGTAACAATAATGTTATAACTCTTTCTTTGTTATTCGGATATTAGCACGAGAAGAGAAGTTTTCAATAGATAAATGATGATGTTTGAGATGGGATTTTGATTGAGTTGACTTTGTTGGGTACGGAGGCACTATTATATAGTCGGATGGTGTTGATTGAGGTTGTTGGATTAGTATGGACGTGATGTCGTTAATGTATTTGGATCTTAGTAACCTTCAACATCATTTTTCTGTTTTCATTTCCAGTTTAGTATGTTGGACTGATGATGGTTATTGAATCTGAGGTCTTGATGAGTCAAAGGTATTTGGTATAGGTCAAGTGGTCGAACAGTCAAACTCTTCTTCTTCATTTCTGTCAAGTCGCTAGGTCTAAGTTGCTAGGACATTTATTTGACTCAATAGTCAAATAACCTCAAGTCGCTATGACAGCATACAAGTTGCTACGACTTGTAAATACAAGTCGCTAGGCGGATATATGACTCAACTCGCTTGCGTAAATAGTTTTGACAAGTCGCACCGAAAACATGACCATTTTATATTTTCCTACGATGTTTCCACCACCATCATAATAAACCCAAACACATCATAAAACGCATCTTATGACCGTTTTGACCTCAAGAAAATGACCGCGCCACCATATGAAAAGACCATGTTGATGAATTTGTACCAAACAAAAATCTTGATATGTGAGAGATGTGAGAAATTTGTACCAAACAAAACCGATATTGCAAATTTGAAAAGTCATTAAAACTAGTTGGACACACATAAAACCCGATAAAAGCTTGTTAACCACAATAATAGAAAATGGAATTTTTACCAAAACAGTTTCAACAAGATTTAAAATCACACAAACTCAACACAACACAAAAACCATGGTACGAAAAATATTATCCGACCAAAACAAGATAATACCAACATAGTCTTAACAAGAATAAAAAAAATACCACACAAATCAACACAACACAATAACCATGGCTCTGGTACCATTTGTAGGATCGTAATATTATTGTGTTTGATGATTCGGGTGGTCTTGGATGATGGAAATACATGTTTGCCATAGTTTAGAGAGAGAAAGAATGAGAGGGTGTTCTACTTAGAGACTTGCTTTGTAAATTATCAAATGTTAGATTGAGAAGCACCACCCCTTCCATGGATGGAAGGGGTATTTATAGTTACAATGAATACGTCCTCCTAACGGACTGTGGATCAGGCATACAGTGGGTAAAGACCGGTCCTTCCTCCACGGTGTTGCACTATACTATTCTACGCTATAAACTAACTAATAAACTACTAAATAACGTAACAAACGATATGTCTATGAGCTAACTTATGCTAGATAATATTTGGGGTGACCGAAACTTTACTTATGGAATTTCCAATTCCTAACAATAACACTACTTTGTTTCCCATTTATCTTGGTGTCCTTAGACCTAGTACGCAATTAGTGATTTTAACATCGCTTCTTGGTCTCAAAAAGCCCGTACCCCTAGCTCCCACATTCACTGAACCAACACCCGTTGTCTTCTTCAAAGAACCACCCTCTTTAATGACAATACCAGTCGGTTTGTTTCTCTTAACAACATCATCCTCATCAACCATTTTTCCTTTTCCCTCATCCACAGACCTCTTCACCAGCTTTTTATTCTTTCTAAATTCAACATCAGCATCACCCACATCCTTTATTTTCAAGTGTATACTTCTCTCCATAGTTGAAGTACTAGTCCTAAAAGGAGTGGAATTACTAGTCCTAAAAGGAATTGAAGTACGAGAGCACTGCAAGCTAGCATCTTCTTCTACCCATCCAACAACCTCCCCACCCTCACCCTCTAAATCAATGTTTTTTTAAATAGTGTTAAGATAACCTCTGTTTTTTGTGAGCAACAAACAAATCTACAAAACCATCCCGACAACCTAGTTCGAACATTGTATGCACATCATTGCCTGTGTGAATTAACTTTAGACCTTCTTCTAATAATTTGCCAGACATACAAAAGAACAGTGCCCATCATAATGCCCCTAATGCGTGATAACATATGATCCAGACCAATACTAAAGACATGTCTATTATAGACAAAGGCACAAAGTCTAGAAACATTCCCTTGTACATACCTCAATGGAGCAAATTCAAAGAATCCATTATTGTGCATACTGAACACAATTTCACTCTGATAAGCAATTAAACCTGCCACCGTTTAAATTCAAATGTCAATAGTCAATTAAAGTAACGCACTATTCACATTTATCATTTTAATTCAAACATCAAGTCTAAAGAGCTACTACAACTACTACAACAAAGTCCAAGCTACTACAATGCTAAATTCAATGCAGCAACAGTCAATGAAATAGTTATGCAGACAAGTGCAGACTCAAGTATGCAGGCTCAAGTGAAACAGTTTAATGCAGTGTTGTATATCTCACCACATTGTACAAGACATCAATCCTACTTACCGAAGATGCAAACCTACTGATTATGTATCTTTTGTAGTTGTAGTTTAGCTAATAAGTCAATGTGACAACTTACTTAGTATAGCGAAGACAAGCTGCTATGCCAAACACTTCTACATTTCCATTCTAACGGCCTACTTAGAACCATAATACTGCTTATCCTAAACCGATCAGGGCACTTGTTAGGTCACCATGTTTGCAACACAAGCATCAATGTATAAGAAATGAGATAAGAAATATCGGATGAACACTTAAACACAAACACATGAATGAATAGAAAAGGTTTAGGTGTAGGTTTTGTATAAAGTGAACAACCAACTCTCAAATGAGAGTTACAAGACTATTTATAGGGGAAGGGAGCTAGGGCTACACATCTAGTCCCTTCCTTTCCTTATTGGGCTTTTGCATAGGCTCATGGGCTTTCTACATGAGCCTAGCCTTAATTACTAACATAAAAGCCTTAATTAAGCTGCCTCTTACATATTGATTACTAACACTTGAGAAATGGTTTAGGAGTGATTCCAACAATCTCCCCCTAAGTGTTAGTAATTGATGTCTTAAGTAATCTTAAACAGTTGTTGGTGCAGATGTAATAATAGCTTTGACGTCTTCTGACATTCTTCTTTCTTATGAGAAGAAGTGCCGTGATTCCAACAATCTCCCTAGTGTATGGATCTTGTTTTCTTTGAAGTATTCTGCTTTGATGTCTTTGATTTCTTTGTTCTTTAATTCTTTGTTCTTTGTGATGGTTGTGATAGTATGTTGTTATCGGCTACAGGCCAGCTTCGTTGCTCCAACGTCTCCACATCTTTCTCCAACATGCTCACACGCTCATATGACAGTGAATTCCAGATGTGAAGTAATTCTAGAGTCTTTATAACTTTGTAGATTCTTTGATTTGATGAAGAATCATTGTGACTTTGTGTTGCCTTTGATGTTGAGAGAACTTCTTTTGTGATGTTGTTGGTATGAGCATGTGAAGAATCGCACGATCTTTTCCTCCCGCAAGCATCCATAAGAAGAAAACATAAAACATGGGTTAGAGATAATCCAGTAACACAAGTTTGAACTTGAGTGTGTTAACAAGATAGTGTGAAACACGCCTCTAATTCTCACAAAGGTCGTTCTCGAATCGAGTCCCACAAGTGAGATAACGCGATGTACCAAAGTACACCTCTGATTCGGTGAGTCGTTGAGGTACACGAAGCATCACCCATGATTGTAGACCGTTTGAGACACACTAAGCGTAACCTACAAGGAGTTACCGAAGTGACTTCTTGTCGGTCATTAGATTTTGACCGGCAGAGTTTCCATTCAATCACCGAGGATCACATGTGAACCTCTCATAAATATTCTCGACAGTTGCTAAGATCGTGTAGGACTCGATAATGTATCACTTGCGTCCTTATTTTGAATGACAAGTGATGAAATGTTGAGTGTTCCTAAGAGATCTTTGACAAATCTCGTGGCTCTAGACTCAATAGTGCACTTTGGTTTTCTGACGGAGACTAGGGAGAGGTCTCCTTCAATACCAAAGAATCTCTAAGAGAAAGCGATAGTTTACGTAGGTTCCTGTGAGAATGAAACAAGCCTCTGTTGGGAGAAACTTGAGTGGCTAAGAAGGTTTAGTGCATGCGTCACTAGGTCCATGACGACTTTGATCTTCAATACCGGTGTCATCTAGTGACAACCAAGAGTATATGTATTGAACCCGATGTCTTTCTAAGTTGAATAATTTGGAGGGCTATTTCTTTTCACCCTTTTCTTTACTTTTCTTTTAATTCTTCAACTCCTTTTTCTCCGATTCTCGTTTTCTCCTTTTATAATCATACCTAAGGACTTCTAAGTTCTAACTATTTGTGGTGTCCTTGGGTAGATCCTCCTACTCAGACGGATCATAGACGGTTATTCCTAACCTTAGTCACCTTATAACCCATAACTAACCTATGTTGCCAAAACCATTTACATGAAAAAATCTCTCGAGTGGTTATGAGTAAAACATTTTGTACCACCGAAAGAGTTTTGTATTTAGCATAATATACTCCCCTCTACACGTGCTTAAGTATTTTGACAAAAATCGCACGGTGAGAGAAGAGTCTTGCGACTTTGAATTGATTGACTCAAGATAGACAATTCCCGAGAGACACAAGTTACATCATCGACTAAGTCGACTTGAAGTTGTAAACACTCCTTGGTGAGGAGGTTTAACCCGTCAAGGTTCATGACTACCAAGAGTTTCTCGGATGGTACATTCTACTCGTAAAAGTCCTTTGCGATACATCGCTACATTACTAGCGAACTAGTTTGAAATTATTACCCGTCCCGACAAGTCTTTTCGAGTTATTGACATTTAAGAGCTCGTCAATTCATTGGTAAAGTCTTTAGTAAGACGATTCAATAGCACCACAACATATTTCTTATCACATAATTTTTCTCCCCTCAAAAATGGCATATAAATATTATTTTTGACGAAATTTTGATATCGAATATGTCCATTTCGAGTTTTGTGGAAGATTACCACGAAGAACAATTTATGAACAAAGTTTTTAAGCATATACTCCCCTCAACAAGTGATATTAACTTTGAGGTTTTGAAAATCATAAGGGGAAGTACTTGTTCTTTTGAGCAAAACTTTGAAAAATGAAAGTTTTGATAAGTTTTACTCAAAAGTAAGAAGCTTTCGCTCCTTTTATAAGATTATGGCACTGATGCGTACCACAGAGTACTTTCATTACAAGTACGGGTTGTAGACTGTTATGTGTGCACCCATTATCAGATAAAGATCAACACATCCAAATATTAAGAAAAGAAACAGATTAAGGAGTACCAAGAATTCTAGCAATAACACCAGGAGTCCTGTCTGGACATTGATATCCTGTTAGAGAAATGCTTTGACGTCCACCCATGAAGCTCTCCAAAGTCCTCATCTGATCCCGACGAAATAACCTTTCATCAATCCTGGTGATGATCTTCTTCACATCCCTCCTGTCCCTAGAATTCCACCTCTTCTATGACCCTATGCCTTCATGAATCTCTTTTTAACCGATATGCTAAACCATCACGAACCTTCTTCGATGTATGATCACAAAACTTGTGAAGCTCCTTGCACGCCATGAAGCAATTTCGGTGAAGTTCACTGCGTAAACTACCCCAAATGGTTTCTTAATGATGGTGTCTTGATCAAGATGGTTGATATCGGGAAGGTCTAGTTGTGGTTTGGTGAGATTAACCCGTTTCTGGTACGATTCCACGGCAAGTTGAATATCTTCGACACGTTCCTGGATCACGATGATTATGATGAATATTAGGAATGACTTGATGTACTGGAGCTGGATGTTGGTGGAGAATTATCGCATTCGTCCTTGTACCTTGGCAAGGTACATGTCTTCAATGTCATTGAGCAACAATCTCGGGAAATCCGCTTCAGAAAAGTCATATTCCTGTTCGTCTTGGCGTTTGACTACTATTTTCTTTAGGAATGTGTAGTCCCACTTCGAAGATAGGGTAACATGCATTATTGCAACGATCCGTTCTTCACCGAACACTTCCTTTTTCGATTTAAGTACTGGCGACACGTAGTAGATTCTTCTTCGCTCGCCAATGATGAATCTCATACGGTGCATCGAGGTCATACTTTTCCACATGGTCAACAAACATATGTGGCTTCTTCCTCGATGGCTATGTTGTTTGAGTAGATTGCTGCCGAGAATGGGAAGGTGAGTGAGGTAGCGTATTTTGTGCTAACATCGCTACCGTCTAGAAGAAATTCCATGTCATTATTTAAGAAATAACGGTAGGGAATCTTTGGTTGATCAGATCGGCCAATGGTAGGTAGTGGCTTAGTCCAGTCGGTGTAGTATGGAGCCTTGTCTGGTCTGGTGAAGTTGATATTCGATTCAGGGTTGAGCCAATCAATGTTGTTGGACAATGCTCGTGCAATGTTGTCGAGTTGATATTCGACTTCAATGGCACTGGCAGAGCGTCCTTAAGCGCTTGAAAGCGTCATTCTTGATTCGTTTCAACTCTGCTTTCGTCATCTTTTTCACCTTGAACTTTTCTTGTATAATCTTGACCGCTCCATAGTTCTTCCATCTACCGGTTCTTGGCCTTCCGATGTGGAGGGTTGCATCAACAAGCTTCAAAACCACCATATTCTTGATTTAGTCTTCATCTAGCCGTGATACAACCGATGTTGATTGTTTCTTCTTTGGCTTTGAGGATGATGCTGGTTGCGTCGTTGATGTAGAAGAAGGTGGTTGTTGTTGGGGCTCGGGAATTTCTTCATCGTCACCACCAGTGTATTCAAAGTGATCACCAGTTTTTTCAGTTTGTGGTGGTGACTCAGAGTCCTGAGGTTTGTATTTAGCAGTAGAACGTTGTGGAGATCTTCTTGTGGTGGAGTTCCTTTGGGGTGGTGGAGGCATAGATGATGAATCGTCATTTTTCTTTTTACGTTTCGGCTCAGAATCCTTATCCACATCATTATCGTCTCTTGGACGCTTAGCCCTTTCAGCTGCCGCTTTGCATGAAGTTTTGAGTTGATATTCCAGCAATGCCTCAAATAGTTTAGATTCGTCGAAGTAAGCGTTATGGATCTTTTAGACATTTGTAAAACAAGCTTGAAATCAATTCTTCATCGAGACAACCTTAGGCTCAATTGGATTGATTTGCATTGCTACGGAGTAGATTGCATTGTTTGCTTGACCAATTGCATGAGATTTGGATAAAGTTGTGCGGTGAACATCTCTCTGTCACTCAGAGGACGGTGTAGAAGAAACTTGTGAGTATATTCTCGGATCGTCTTTTCCATTTCCCCTTAGATATCTCTATTGAGAAACTGTTGAATTTGTTCCCTTTCTTTCGAAAACTCATTTATCGCAGTCTGAAGTAGATTGATTATGTCCGAAAGTTGATTCAGTTTCTTGTTGACCACGTTTTTCTTCCTTACTTGCCTGACAGCTTTGAAAATCTTTGTCTTTGCCCGTGATGCCCAAGTATCGGTTGGTTTCTTTACAAATCTGGATGCTGATCTGGTGGTAGCGTCTTTGGATGGTGGTGGTGATGAATCAGAAGATGAGTCAGACGAAGATGAGTCATGAGAAGGCTCTGGCTCATTTGGTGGCTCATAAGTTTGTTCTTGGTTATGGTCAGGACTATCTAGAAGATAATCATCAGCTTCTTCTTCAGCTTTAGCCTGTTCTTGACTTTTACCCCGCCTCTTCTTTAGCTCGAGCTTCTCTTCTTTCTTTCCTACCGACTTCCTCAATATCTTCATCATTATCTTTTCAGTCTTCTCCTTTTCTGGTTCCTCAAAGTCGAAGATAAGTTCATCCTCTTGCTGCTTTTGTTCAGATTCGTGGGTGGTGGTACCAGTTCCCTTATCGGGTTGATTAACCGCATCGAGAACTGGTGTAGTTTGTGAGCCACCACTTGAACCTCCAGGGCCACGAGTCTGTTTAAGATTAAACTCCCTAGCAACATGTTGTAGCCTGAGATTCTTCAGTTTCTTGCGGTATTCTTTTTCTTCATCATGTGGCTCTTCATCTGAACTTTCTTCCTCTTCCTGCTCTTCCACTGGAGTTTTGCTCTTGTCAGATTTGGAACTAGGAGGTGTTTCTCTTGTTGTCGTGTCGTGCATGTAATGTTTACGAGTAGTGAACCTCTTCGTCCGTTTCAGTATCCTCGGAGTCCTCGTCCTCTAATTTTAGTGCCGTTTGAGGATTAGGAACTGCAACCTTTGAATGAACTTTCCTTTTGAGGGTATGAGTTCTCTTTAGATACTTTCGAGTACTCTCAGTGCTTGCTGCACTTCCAGTACTACCTCTCCTGGTCTTCTTGACTGAGATGGTGGAAGACTTTTCATCCATGAAGCCGACTTTTCCTAATGCTACTGCTTCTTGATATCGTAAGTATGATTGAAGTTGCTTGATATCATCAGTGAGAAGGCAGTCAGGCAAAACTGCACCTTGTTTCTTTGTTGTTGAGTCTTTAAATCTGACAACATTTGATGTAGGCTCAAAACGGAATGATGGTTGGGGTCATCAAGTCTCAAGGAATGTCCAGATTATTCCCGAGTATCCTTTGGATCAACGACTTGGTGTATCGATGTAGGGAATCTTGGTGCGGGTTTCACGAGATATGACATCATGTCATCCCAAATCGGACTTCTTGAAGTCGATGTGCATCATGTTGACCATGCCCTAAAATATTTGTAGTTCCATGAGCTTAGGATGCTCATAACCACTATCACGCCCGTAAACCGATTGGCTATCATGATGTATAGAGTTCTCCATGGTCGAGGGATGTTCTTTAGGTCAATCAAGAATGTTTAGTGATGATCCCAGCAGACTTCATTATAGCCAATATTGACCATGAATTGGAGAGTAGTCTCTTCAAGGATTAGCAACATAATTATCAAATTGGATGGCCTAAGAAGAAGAATTTCCTCAAGTCCTCAACGATGATGGTGACTTGTTTGTTGTTGAGTGTCACCGTAACAACATCTTGACCATCCACCTTCTTCATAGTGTGCCAGAATTGATGGATATAGATTACTGGTACTGTTGCTGAATTTGTGAGCATGTTTTTGTAGGGACGAGTCTTTAGAATATCCACAACAATAACACATAAGAATCTGAGCACGTGAAGTTATCAAAGTCCACTTTGAGATTGTTCTTCCCAATCTTCATCTGGTAACCGGTAGGGAAAATGTCTTCCATTGTGAGAACATTTGGTGCATCACCATTTTCCATTGTGACGTCCATATTGTGATCTGAAAGATATTGAGCCAAAAGAACCAACATATCGAAAGAAATTACGTTAGTCAAAAGTTGATTTTATTGTCCAATTATTGAATATGTTATGTTGATGAATGTTACGAGTCCAACGTCACTTGTTTGTCCAATAGTCCAAAGTAGTCGTGATAAGTTTCGTGAGTTTATTAATTTTGAATTTTAAAGTCCAATTTTCACTCATTTACACAACATATTTACCATTGTAGCTCATTGGTGACATTTTGGTTTCGATGACGTTATGATTTATTTATTTACAAGTTTGTACACGTAACAATTCATTGGTAAGGTTAATGTTTTGGCTTATGCGTAAAAAGTAAGCTTATGCGTAACAGAGAAACCATACGCCGAGGCATAAGCTTATACGTAGGAACTCTTCTTAAGCGTAAGAAATATTACGCGTAGGAAAAGAGGTCTTGGCATAAGGCTTACGCGTGGCGCGTGTTGGAGCTTATGCGTAAGGTTTACTCGTGAGTGAACCTTATGCGTGAACTCAGTTTACGATATCCTTCACGGATCGCGTGGTCTTTTTCAGTAGAACCTTGCGCAGTAAATGTTACGCGTAAGATTTCTCTTACGAATAACATTCTACGTAAGGTGATCCTTATGCGTGAAATCCAGCTTAACCTTGATTACGAATTTTGCACGCGTAAAACACGAAATAAATTCATCATAACATGTCCATTAACATATTATTCAATTCCTTTCATCTTCATATGTAATCACAATCATACACAGTTACGCGTAGGATTTACTTATTCGTAAAACTTAAACCCTAAAGATTTGAATTTTACGACTAAGAAATCTAGCCATAGGATTTGCACCAAATTCATTCTGGGATTACTTAGAGGCTATAGGAATGTGTTGCAACAAGTTTTAACATCCAAAACCTTAAGAATCAAAAGTCCCTAATTCATACGAGTCTTAAACCCTAATTCTCAATTTCACAAAATTAATGTTTCTGGGTATGATTCGAGAGTGGTTTTGGTCAATTAAGCATGTAACAAACATCCTACAACCATCTAATTACACAGAAACACTCACAAATGAAAACCCCCAAAACCACGCATAAACCCAAATTTTGAGAAATGATTCAAAATGTTTTCTGGGTAAGATTTTATGATGAAAATGGTTTTAAAACATGATATACACTTTGAAAACACACTCCATTTCATCAAAATCAACCAAACGTGATTATATGTTCTTATGCTTACGCGTAGAACACATAATCACTCTTAGATCAAAATCAAACCGTTAAAAATGCATACATTTAAAAACCATTGTTTGAAATCACTCAAGGATGCTTAAATCACTTACAAATTTGAAGATTATAACACGGATTAGAGGATTGATTCTTATGCGTGGGATGAGGTGGTTGAGAAATAAATGATAGTAATAAATGTGAAGTAAGTTTTTAGGTGGAGTGTTTTTGTACCAAATATCTTTAGTGTCACAATTTGGTCATTTTGCAAATTTTAAATTTTTAATATTCATCTAGGGAATTTACTATTCACAAATTACTATTCATCATTTTACTATTCATCGTTTTTGAAGTTAGTTTGCGACTTTGAGAGGTTATTTTAAAATTTTACTATTCACTTTTACTATTCATTTCCGAAATTTTTATTTCACATTCTCGTAAGTTAACCTATTTTAGTGATAACCCAAGAATTTGACACTCATCGGGTCATTTTTTCAAATTTCACGAATCCGTGTCTGAGATTTACGTTTAGGTTTAAACGACCTTTAGGCATCCTGATATGTCCATAAACATTAAGAATAAGAGAAATAAAAGTTTTTCACCTTCCGTGACATTTTCATAAGTTTTGAAATTTACGTTTTCCGGTCTGCGTTTCTGCGCGAATCTGCTGCTTTGACTTGCGTTTCCAGCTTTTAGCGTTTAAGCAACCCGATAGAACTTACCACTCATCTAATATGCTTATATAGAGTATATTGATATGTTTTAACATATTTATAAGTTTCATATTTTACAGGATACCCAGTTTTAAGTTTCGTAACTTTACGATTTCCGTTAGCGATTACCGGGACCAAAACTCACTCCGTAAAACAAATATCTAGTAAGACTTAACAACTAAGTCACCACTTATGCTAGGTGATGTGTTTCTTATGACTCACAAAGCCACTTGGCTTGGTGAGAATACATCTATCCTAAGATGATTACACATGTTCTTAACTTAACACCTAAGAATAAGATATTTATTTATCAACTCATTTGTGATAAACCAAAACTCATCCATTTCCTATCTCTCTCTATAGCAACGACCCAAACACAAATAAAACACCCTCTATAATCTTGTTCTTGCTTCTTTAATCCATCACAAGATAATCTCTTATTTCCTTGATGATCCTTAGTTCATTTCAACCATAAAAACACAACAAACACTACCAAAAACTCATCTATTTTCTAAGAGATTTTCATGAAAGTTTGACAAGGGTTTTATAACTTATATCAAGGTTATATCAAGCCTACCAAGGGTTAGCATGATGTGTTAAGGATTTGGAAGCTCGAGGTTCAGATTGAAAGGGTTTAGGTTTTAGTGTCCTAGTTCTTGGTTCTTGATTTGTTTCATCACAAGGCTTGTAAGCAAACTACTATACTTACCTTTGATTTCAGTAAATACTAGTATTTCATATATCTAATATGTTCTATATGCTTATTATACTTGATTGTGCTTGGATAAATGGATTAAAACACTAGAAACCGTCGAAAGGACTAGGTTTGCAACACGAAAACCCAATAGGGCTGTAAACGTAAATTTTGGGTAAAATTCATGGACCGAGAAACTTAGGTAATAACATAGGATTATAGATCGATGTCGGTGGTCGTTTCTCCGGTGGCTCGTGCGTAAATCATTCGATGAATAAACTAGAGCAAAACGCTAAACGTGTCCAAAACTAAGTAATGATTTTAAATGGCTAAAACTCATAAAATTGCATATAACCCTTATTGGTCAAAGAATAAAAGTTTTGCTAACACCTAACTTGAACGTGGCGCTAGCCATGCATTAAACGGAGTTGTAGAACTCGACTTATGACCAAAACCGTGAAACAGTTTGCTGCTGATTGAAATAACTAGTACATCCAAGGGTAAATTGGTAATTTCACATTAGTTAAATAATTTCTGGGGCAGTAGGGCCCACTAATCTGTTTATTACTATCAATTACCTTTCCGAGGACATAAAAATCGAGTCGTGATCATTTACGGTTTAGAAGTAACGGGTAGATTTAGACGGGAAAAACTTAAATATAAGAAACGTAAACACTTATACGACTTCACAAATGTTAAGTATCCAAGCAAAATTGATGTAATAACTATATAAGACATGTTTATATATTCACATCATTATTTTAGAACCTAAGACACAACACATATTCTAGGTTGCGCGTAGAGGTTTCTCGGCTTATCCATCGATTCGTTATATATTGGATATCACATTTATTAAGGTGAGTTCGTAGCCCCACTTTTACTCGTTTAATTATTTTACAGACTCTTTGGTGGAGATACATGTGTGGAAAACTAGAAGGGGGGGTTGAATAGTTTTGCCGATTTTACGTTAGTTTCAAAAACTTTAGATTCGTTAATATGTGAGATCTTATGGATGTAGAGAAAGTATAGATCTAATGATAAAGCAAGTAAATAAAGTAAAGCGAAGGAAAGAAAACACAACCGATGTATAGTGGTTCGCCACAAGGACACCTTCCTTGCCCTACTCCACTCCCGAGCCACCTACTCGAGAGTTCAAGCACTATGTCAACAAACTCCTTCACTTGGCGGAGAAGCCTTACAACGTTGCTTACACTTTTCCTAGTACAAAGCTAGATACCGAGTCCGTAACACGGTGGACCAAACCAACACGACTATTACACAACAAATATGTGAAATATCAAATACAAGATCTTCGCTATGTAAATCTTATGGAGTGACAAATCAATCAAGAACCCCTTGCTTGGATGACTTGTAGAATGCTCGTGATCTCGCTCAGAGAAGCACCTATATGAGGATCACAATAGAAAGAAAGAAGAACAACTCTAGATCAAGTGATCTATATGTTAGAAGAGAATGAGAGTGTTTGAGAGATTTTGTAAGAAGAGGGTGTGTTAGAATTAAGAAATGGCTCTCATTTATAGGCAAAATCTTCACTGCTCCTGATCCCACGGATCCCTTCCACTGGGATCCGCCTAGTGTAATCCTAGGGATCCGTGGAACGCCCTCTTGCCCATGGGTTTTTGGTTATGGGTCATGGGTTATGGGTTGGTCCATGGGTTTCTTTAGATTCAATGTATCTAAGTTACATTGTATCTAGCCAACTGGGTATGGGTTAAGATCCATGGGTTATGGTCCATGGGTTATGGTTTTTACCCATCCTAATAAACTATTACAACAAATGCTTAATTACTACATTTTGTATTTAAATGGCTATATGTAAATGCTTTACAAAAATAACATGTATCCTTATAATTATACTTAAGATAACATTATATTTGTTATAAACAAAACACAAAGAGATCGTAAAATATTAATAAACATTTTACGGTTTATTTGTATTAACAATCTTCCCTTTTGTTGATGACAAAACATAATGTTATGATGAGTAAAACTTAAGAATAGATGTATTTTTGAAAGCCCCTAAGTTTTACTTCTTCTCCCCTTTTGTCGAAACAAAAGTTAACCCTGGAAGAAATAAACGCTAACTCCCCTTGTTTTTAGCGCCAAGAGAAGAAAATAAAAATCCTACAAAAAGAAAGGTTAGTAACATGCTTAAATAATCTTGTGATTGACGAGAATCAAGATTGGGAGCCAAGGTATGTAAACAAGACCTTGTAATAAAACAACAAATTGTAGTGGTATTTATGCCACGTACAAGCATGTAACAATAAGAACAAGACTTGTTCTTGAAAATGACTTCAAAAAAAAATACTAAAAATAGAAAATAGTAGTAGTGATTCCTTCCATGCTTGCATAAGGTTATGGATGGAGGTTTTGATGAGTGATGGTATTGATGCGATCAAGGATGAGGTTGAGTATGAAACACATTTCTTCCCTAACTTCTATTGCGATTTCCCTAGTGGATTGGCAATGTTCACAATGTAACCGATGTGGGTAATGAGTGCGGAAGTTTTTCGGGTTGTTTTGATTTGAGTTATCACGGAAGATGTGGTGGGAAAATAGGAAAATATGGATCAACATCCGGAATGTTTGTAAATGGTGGTGGAAAAGAACCTAGACGTTCTTGTAATGTGATGGGAGCTAATGGTGGTGATGTTTCAAGATCTTGAAAAATAGTATTTGGAGATGTGGGGTGTTGAAAAGACTATTTCTTTTTGTTTAGGTTGTTTAGATCTTGTTGGAGTCTTAAGGAGTTCCAAAAGAGTGACTTTAGGTGGTGATGAAGTTGGTGTACTTGTTGGTGATGAGGGAGGTGCTATAAAGGAATCATCTTGTGGTGAGTTGTTAGTTGAGGAAGAACCATTTGAGGTTGGTTTTGCTACGCAACAAGATCGGATACTAATCCGTGCGGATATCCTAGAGTTTGATTGTGGTATTTTGGATGGTGGTAGTACAAAGGTTTGGGTATCATGAAGATGATTGTTTGTACTAGGTGATTCATCTAAAGGGTTTGTGGAGGACATGGTGTATTGTGTTTGTGAGGATGAGATGGATTATGCAAGCATTTTGGGAGTTCTATATATAGAAAAACAAAGCATTGTAATGAATGCTTGACTCAAAATGTGGATTAAAATCTAATGATTAGATATGAGTTTAAGACATGTGATCATGAGAACACAAGCATTAAAGAGCATACTCCAAAAAATAAAACAAAGAATTTTTCATCCAAAGTGAGAAAAATAGAAGGTAAAAAGCACGTCTCACGGATCCCACGGATCCTTCCTTGAGGGATCCGTCCGGCATGAAGGCCGGATCCGTGGGTTTGGTGATTCAGCAAGACAAAATTTTCCTTTGGAAACATTTTTGCCTATTGTGCCTATATGCAAACTATTTGGAGTTGCGCTTATCTCGACCTCTAAAAGGAAAAAGAAAAATAAACTAGAAGTAGAAAAGCATCCTATTGAGATAACCCGAAAACACATATTTAGTACATAAGTACGTAATTGAGTGTTATCAATGCTCCTAATTCATTGTTGCTTAAATGAATGTACCGAAAACACATATTAGTTATGTGTCCCTTTAGCATTCAAAAGACATGAGATGCAATGAAAACGGGTTTTTACTTTGTATTAATAATGAAAAGCGATTTGTCCTAGACGCGACAAATTGCTTTTGTGAAATTGATACGAAGGTATCATTCTTTTAGAAAACATTTTGAAAAGAGTTTTCTTTGAAAATGTGTATGTGTTAAAAAATAAGAGAGCTATAAGTCTAAAACTTATCTTGGGTTTTGAAAATTCCGTATTGTTTGTGAGTTGTGCGTGAAATAGAGATCCTAGACTCGAGAAAGAAGAAGGCTAGTGTTTACATACCTTGTAGAGTCAAATAAGTTACGACGTTTGTTCCATTAGAACAAGACCAAGACAAGTAGGTTGAATTGTTCCCGCTCAATGGTTTGGTGAGGACGTCGACTATGTTGTCTTCTGGATGCTACCTTCTCAATAGAGATGTTCCCTTTTGAACATTGTCTCTTAAGTGATGTCGAATCTCTATATGCTTTGTGCGAGAATGCAATACCGGCTTCTTGCTTAAGTCGATGGCACCTTTGTTGTCACATAGGATGGCTATGTCGCTTAGATGAATGTCGTGATCGACTAACGCTTGTTTCATTCATAGTGATTGTTGGCATGCTTTGCGTGAGACGCACTCGGCTTCGGTTGTTGATATTGCTAATGTCGTTTGTTTCTTAGAAAACCAAGATGTTAAACAACATCCCATGAAAGTACATACCCCACTTGTACTTTTTCTATCAACGTAATCACCGCATGGTCGAATCGCATATACAATTGTTTCTACTCTCGTGCCCTTAGGATACCATAATCCTAATTGTGTTGTACCCTTAATGTATCTAAATATCCTTTTACGGCTTCTAGGTGTGATATTTTAGGTCTTCTTGAAACCTAGCACATAAGCAAACACTAAACATGATATCCTACTACTTGCCGTGAGGAGAGAAGACTACCTATCATGCCACGATATTTAGTATTATCTACTGATTATTGTCTTTGTCTTTTGTGAGTTTGGTGTCGATGACATTGGTGTCCTAATTGGTTTCGACTCTTCTAGACCGAATTTCTTTAACATCTCCTTTATGTATTTAGATTGATTAAAGAAGATACAATCTTCTACTTGTTTAATTTGTAGACCAAGAAAGAAACTAAGTTCTCCCATCATACTCATCTCGAACTCGTCATGCATGATTTTAGAAATCATCACACATGTCTTGACAAGTGGATCCGAATATAATATCATCTACATATATTTGCACTATGATTATATGTGACTCTCTTTTCTTAGTAAAAAGTGTGTTGTCAACTAACCCCATGGTATAGTTGTGTTTAATTAAAAATGACTTGAGTCTATCATACCAAGCTTTTGGAGCTTGTTCAAGATCGTAAAGGGCTTTGTTTAATTTATATACATGTTTGGGTTTTTCAAAATCGATGAAGCCAAGAGGTTGAGCTACGTATACTTCTTCATTAATGAAACCATTTAGAAAAGCGCTTTTGACATCCATTTGATAAAGCTTTAGATCAATAGCACAAGCATACGCAAGAAGTATTCTCATAGACTCTAATCTAGCCACGGGGGCATAGGTCTCATCAAAGTCTATTCCTTCTTGTTGGTTATACCCTTGGGCAACGAGTCTAGCCTTGTTCCCAGACACTACTCCATTTGCATCTAATTTGTTTTTATATACCCATTTGGTTACTATTATGGTTTGATTACTAGGTGGAGGGACAAGCGTCCAAACATCATTAGACACAAATTGATTTAGTTCTTCTTGCATAGCCATTACCCAACTCTCATCTTTTATGGCTTCTTGTGTATTCCTAGGTTCTATGGTTGAAACGAAACAAAACAAGCTACTTTGATTTTGAACTTGAGACCTTAATGTTCATTCGCTTAGCTTTCCTATGACTTTATCTACGGGTGATCTTTGGACTCTTTAATGTTTATGATTTCATTATTTAAAGGTTCTTCTTCTTCATTTATCTTTTCTTTATTACTATAGCATCACTTTCTATTATCTCATCATCGACAAGAGTGGAGAGGGTTTGGGTAGACTTTCATCAATTTTATATTTAATGACTCTTCTACCTTCATTGTTTCTTTGTTTAATAAGACGAAGCTTTGCTATTTGGCTTAATAACCTAGAAAGATACCTTCGGTTGATTTAGGATCAAATTTTGTAAGGTAATCTTTAGTGTTAAGAATAAAACATTTGCTTCCAAAGACTCTAAGGTGATTTAACGTAGGCTTTTGCCTTGGAGTAACTCATATGGAGT